>OVAO01000813.1:0-12937 GCA_900406285.1 Biscutella auriculata | reverse complement strand
TATATATCCAGGGTAAAAAAGAGGAGATCAATCAAACCCTTGAAGATGCTTCGGTGAAGCTATCCAAGCTGAAGAAATCAGAATAGATGTTGCAGTGAATGGTTAAATGCTAGGAGTAGTCGGCGGCTTAAATCAATAATGTATGTACGTATTCACATTTGTTAACCAATAACAGACCTGTATAATGGGCAAATTCTGGTTTAAGATTGTAATATCAGTGACAACTTCTGCCTAGTTTTGCTTTCATTGGTTGGTTATTGAAAGAAAGGGAACACATATGATTAGAGCTAGCTGATCTATGCAGGAGGCACTCTTGGAATTTCTGTTTATTGCTTTATGTGCACAACTTGGATTTGGAAGAGAAACAGTGCGGTGGTTTGAGGAAATGAGGAGACATAGTCATGAAATAGCCCTTGTGGATTTACCATAAGGACAATTGACACAATGTATTTTCTTCAAGCTCATTTCAAGAATTAGATTAAGCTCCATCCATACCTCCCTTTATGGTCTTAGCTTAGACTTGACCATTTTATGCTTCCTTATTCTAGGTTCCTATATTCATGTGAATCTTGTTCTAAAATCGAATGTTGGAGAATCATTTAGATGATTTCCCTCTTTCTACATCTTTGCCCTCTAGAAGATTGGGCTTTTTTTCTTCTATTGAACTTCTTCTTATTATGCATTTGTCAAAATCACCATTGAGTTATATGATTGGCCGTTCTTCCTCCCAAGAAACATCATTCTCACTCATGAATACGAAGAAGGAAACATAAAGCATTCAAATGACCAACCGTTCAAATCAAATATTCAATCTGACTTTCATATATATTTTATCAAAGACCATTCAAATGACCAACCGTTCATATATGTAACATAGAAACATAATCATCAAAGTGATGAAGATATGTTATTGATCACAAATACATGTAGTAAAATCATTTATTGTTAATTTATTTGATAAACACACTTTATGGGCCTTTTCCTCTGTGAGATCTTGAAGGAGGCACATATAAACGAGGGGGTGGAGGAGGTATTGGTGGAGATGGTGGAGATGGTGAGTTTGTAGCTGTTCACAAATATTGTAAAAAACAAAAAATTTGTTTCATTAGTTTCTTCATATATACAAAAGATTTCATAAAGATATATGTATAACCAAAGATAAAATGATATGGTATGGTATGGTATGTTTCTTCTTAAGAAAACACCAAACAACTCATAGGAGAAAAATGAAAATGAATGCAAAGATGTGAATTACCTTGACAAGAGACGAATGAAAACAGAAGAATCAAAGATAAAAGAAGAGAAACTACAATTTCTGATATCTTTCTAGCCATTTTTTCAACTTTGTCACATTGCTCTATCAATTAGATTAGCTCACAATATATATATATATAAGTATAATGAAACACCAATCATATATATACAAATCTCACCAACTACTAAGACTTTTCTTACTCGTTTATTGAAAAATAGCCTCTTCCATAACTGTATATACAAATACTTTTTCTCACTCGTGGTAGACACTTTTCACATTTTACATGAAATAAAAAATATAAGATTTTTTGTTTTTTGATTCTTATGTAACTCTTACGTAATATAATATCATAAATTTAACCAAATAAAATAAAATCACTTTTCAGAAATATTTAGATTTTTTTCTCAAGTTAGTGAAATTATATTTAGTTGCTATATGCCTATATATAATATATATATAAAGTAAATATATATTAAATATAGAGATGAATGTAAATTTGTAAAATGGGTCGGTCTTGGTTACACCCATTTATGCAGCGGTCAGAATTGATTAAGCCTAACATTTTCAACGGCATGAAACGGTTTAGACTGTATATACATTGGACTTGTTCAAATAATTAAAGATCTAGGTTAATGAAATTGAGGAGAAATTTCTTTATTATTGTTTTTTTTTTTGTCAACCTTTACTATTGTTCTTATAAATCAACATTTTAAGGATTTAACTTTTTTAATATTTATTTCTTAAATGTTTATTTTAAACTATAGATTTAAACCTTTTTAAATTTTAACCTTTGATTTTTTCTTAGATTGATATGATAAAGTTGGTTCATATTTTTTTATTCAAATCAGTTTTGTAAACTTTTAAAAATATTTGTTCTTCTATGTGGTCGTTACTGAACGTAGTTATAATTGGAAGAGATCATAGTTTGCCAAAACCATATTTGTCCAAATAAGAAAAATTAGCGCTTTCATTTGGACGTGAACAACCCAATTGTGAACACCAGTAATAAAAAATTCAAATCCTTAAATAGGCATGAGCGTTTGGATAATCAGTTGAGGTTCATTATGGTATATATTCAATTGAGATATTTGGGTATAAGATTTTAGGAATTGTTAAGGTATTTTAGTTTTTTTATTCATGTTTGATTAAGTTGAACTAGCATATGATTATGGTATAAGATTTTAGTACTTTAGCATTTTGGATTCAGTTTAATTCAATTACTTTTTATCCAAAATATCTAAAACTAAAATATCTAAAATAAATAAACTATTTAGCTAAATTTAACGAATATGAGTTTAATTAGTAATAAATACAACTAATATTTCTATTATTTAATTTTGTTTCGGATATATTGGATCCTATTCGACTCTCGGTTCAATATCAATTTGATTTTGATAGTTCCGTTGATTTCTTTATTGGATTTGATATCTTCTATTTTGAGTCGGTTCGGTCTGGATTAACCACAACCGAGTTATTTGCCCGTTGAATTAAAATTACATGAAATGTTTATAAAACTATATTTTTATTGGACAATTTATCACATACGTAGCATTCAACAAATAATATTAAAATAAGATCCATAGCTAGCTAGATTGCAATTTTAAACTGAGAGATCCTATTTTCATGAACAAAATAAAAACAAATCGTAGCTGAAACTTAACCAAATTATCTTCTGTTTTTAAATGCATTTTAAAAGATGGTGAGAAAACTTATTAAAGATCATAATAATTCTTGTATGATTTCTTATGTATCGGAGATTGACAGAAACTATTAAGTTGTAAAAGAGTTTCTTGTGTATTAAGATTGAAGAGGAGTTTCTTAAATACAATTTGGATGCTAGGTTTAATGTGTAACCTTAGCCCAATAAGAATCAAATGTAAAACCATATAACAATATAGTCCAATATCTCCCCTCAAGCTGGAGCGTGGAGGTCACTAACGCCCAGTTTGAAGAGAAAAGCTTCAAATTCTTGATGCCCCAGTGTCTTTGTCATTATATCGGCTAGTTGAGTTGTGATTTTGACATGCTTGACGACGATTGTCCCGCGGTGAAGTTCATCTCGGATGAAGTGGTAATCAATGTCGATATGTTTGGTACGAGAGTGATAGACCGGATTGGCCGCAAGCTGGATCGTTGATAAGCTATCAGAATGAAGAACAGTGGGAATGGAACAATCAATTCCCATCGCAGGAAGCAACCCGCGGAGCCACAAGATTTCGCTGACCGTATCCGCAAGAGCTCGGTATTCAGCTTCGGCGGAGGAGCGTGAGACTACGGTGTGCTTCTTGGTCTTCCATGAGATGGAAGAGTCGGCGAGCTGTATGAACCACCCAGTAAGTGAGCGTCGGGTAACGGGACAGGCGGCCCAGTCGGCATCACTCCACGCACAAAGCCTCAAAGGCGTGTTGGAGCGAAGCAAGATGCCTTGACCAGGACTCTGTTTGAGGTAACGAACGACGCGAAGAGCAGTGTCCCGATGCTCAGTCTTCGAATCAGTCATGAATTGAGATAGTATATGAATGACATAGGACATCTCGGGTCACGTGGTGTTGAGGTAGATGAGTCGACCAATGAGACGACGATAACGAGAAGGGTCTGAGAGAGATCGGCCTTTTGCTAAAGCCAATTTGTGATTTTATTCAAGCGGGAAGGTAACCGGTTTTGCTCTGATGAGGCTAGTTGCAGTGATGATGTCGAGATCGTATTTTCGTTGACAGAGATACATACCAACTGGACTGCGAGCAACTTCTATACCAAGGAAGTACCGAAGAACACCGAGGTCTTTCATATTGAAACAACCACTTAAGTAACCTTTGAACTCGGTAATGACAGAATCGGAATTACCGGTGATGATGAGATCATCAACGTAGACCAGAACGTGCAAACGAACATTCTCTTTGTAATAGATGAAGAGACTGTTATCAGACTCATTCTGTATAAACCCATAAGGCGTAAGCGAAGATGTAAAACGGCCAAACCAGCAACGAAGAGGTTGTTTTAAGTAATACAAGGATTTGTGCAAGCGGAGAACTTTGTTTTTCTCAGTGGTACGAAAACTAGGCAGAAATCGTATGTAGACTTCTTCCGTTAAATCACCGTGTAAGAACGCGTTGTGAACGTCCATTTGATGGATGACCCAATCCTGAGAGATAACTTGTTGAAGAAAAACCCGAATTGTAACTTGTTTAGCAACCGGGGCGAACATGTCAGAGTAGTCGACACCCTCAGTTTGGTTGTTACCAAGGACCACTAAACGGGCTTTGTGACGCTCAAGATCGCCCGAGGAGTTAAACTTTAGTCGATAGACCCATTTGCAGCTGAGTGTTTTCTTCCCCAGAGGTAAGTCTTGAACAGACCAAGTGTTGTTATCTTCGCAAGCTATAATCTCGTCTTGCATAGCGTGCTGCCAGTTCTCATCAATAACAACATCTCGAAACAGAATCGGTTCGATGCCAGTGGTTATAGCATTAAGAAAGTGTTGGTACGAGTCTGAAAACTGAGTTGTTGAGAGGTAATTAGCCAAAGGATATGGGCTTGTGGAGAGAGATGGTTCATGAAGCAAACGCGTAATGTAGTCAGCTAGACGAGTTGGCTTATTTCGTGACCTGAGACCACATCCAAATTGCTCAGGAACCGCTGGAGATTCGACATTGGGAGGTGGAAGAACTGCTGGTTCGGGTGGAGCTGGATTATCGATAGCAATGACTGGTTCTGCAATGTCAGGCTCATTATTCGTAGGATCAATAGCGGTTTGATCTATTGATTGATCGATTGTTGGCAAATCTGGAACCATTGTAGCGGTTTATGTAGTCTGAGTCGTGTCGACAGTAGATGAAACCGGGTTTGACGCAGTTGTATGCACGAGATCATCCTCGATGAAGTGAGGGAATGAAGACGGTTCTTGCTGGAACTGAGTGAGAGACGGAGATTCAGCATAAGGAAACATAGTCTCGAAGAAAATGACATCACGCGAGACTGAAACTAACCCAGTTTCAATGTTAAACACACGCCATCCCTTCTTTGCGAAAGGATACCCAAGAAAAATGGATCGATTACTCCTTGTAGCAAATTTATCCTCACCATGTTTTTGATTATGCACATAGCATAAGCAACCGAAAACCCGTAGATGATTCAGCGGAGGCGGTTTCGGATATAAAATTTCATATGGTGTCTTGCCATGAAGAAGTTTTGTAGGAGTACGATTTATTAGGTAACCGGCTGTCAAAGCACAAAAACTCCAGAATTCGACGGGAAGGTTCGCTTGAAAACGAAGAGCTTGAGCAATGTTTAATATGTGACGATGTTTTCTTTCTACCCGACCGTTCTGTTGGGGAGTGCCTACACAACTTGTTTCATGCACAATTCCGTGTTCACTGAAATAAGAGCTTAAACAAGTGAACTATGTTCCGTTATCACTACGGATAAACCTTACTCGTGTGTTGAATTGTCTCTCAACCAATGCGAGAAAATTCTTGAGATGAATTGGAGCTTGCGTTTTTGATGGTAATAGTTAGATCCAAACAGCACGGGAATAATCGTCGACAATGGTTAAGAAATAATTTGATCCATATATCAAATTTGTTCTATGAGGACCCCACAAGTCGCAGTGAATTAACTCAAAAACCATCGTTGTTTTATTGCTGCTTAAAGGAAACGAATCACGTGTTTGTTTTTGGCACGAATACAAACATCACAAGCCTTTGAGTCAAAAGTAGCAGTACTTAAATCTGAAAACTGAAAATTATGCAAAGCAGTAGAGGAGGGATGTCCGAGACGACTGTGCCAAAGTTCCATTGATGTTGAACAAACGGTATGTGTTNCAAGTCGCAGTGAATTAACTCAAAAACCATCGTTGTTTTATTGCTGCTTAAAGGAAACAAATCACGTGTTTGTTTTTGGCACGAATACAAACATCACAAGCCTTTGAGTCAAAAGTAGCAGTACTTAAATCTGAAAACTGAACAAACGGTATGTGTCATCGCTGCGACCTCGATTCCTCTGAAAAAATACAGCCCATGCAACTGCTTACCCGCTCCAATCAGCGTCTGAGTGATGCGGTCCTGAATAACACAAAGTCTGTCAGTAATCTGAAAAAGACATCCAGTATCCCTTGTCGAATGAGAGACTGAAATAAGATGACACTGAAGCCCCATCAACCAAGAAAACATTGTGAAGCTGTAGAGAAGAATAAAAAACCACAGTTCCTTGTTGAGTCGCATTTGTATACCTTCCATCAGGAAGTTTGATCAAGACCGGTGTCATTTCGCATATATTAGACAGAAAACCAGCATTACCAGTCATATGGTTTGATGCTCCTGTATGAATTATCCAAGAAGCAGCAAACGACTTACCCGTGAGTCGATCTGTGGGAGCTAGTTTTTGATCATTTAACATGCGTATCAGCATTTGCCACTGCTGATCATTGAGTCGGCTGAAGCCAACCCGATCTGGTGGAGTGCTAGACGATCTGTTAAGAGACAAAGATCCCATACCTGAAGCAATCGGAGTATTACCAGCGAAAACATGATTCAAGTTTGCGGGTTCTATTGCTTTTCCTTTGGGGGATGGAGAACTGGAGCCAGTAATGTTTGTCTTGCTCAATCTTGGTCGAGGACCAGTCCATCAGTAAGGATAACCTATCTTCCTGAAGCAATTTTCAGTCAAGTGCCCTGTTCGACCGCAAAGACTACAAGTAGTAGTGATCTGAGCCTTTTCTTGAGGCGGACGAGAATGTGGTTGAGTTTGTACAGCAAAGCTCACGCCTCCAGTACGTTCTCATGCATTCGTGACAAGGATTTGGCTTCCTCATCCTGGGTGAGGACATTGTATGCATCATCGAGAGAAGGCAATGGAGTACGAGAAAAAAGATTGGATTTAGCTGCGTCGTAGAGAGATTCATCAATACCCATTAAGAACTGATGAAGCTTATCTTCCTTACGTTCACGAGCAATATCTTCGATTGTTTATCCTTGCTGGTAGTCGGCTAAACTGTTCCAGAGTTTAGTTAGTTTTCCGTAATATGCTTCAATGGGCATGCCTTGTTGACGACAATTGGCTAGCTCGGCCTTTAAGCGTTGAACTTTTTGGCCGTTTTTCACCGCAAATCGTTTCTTAATTTGAGTCCAGAGACTAGATGCTTCTTCGCAGTGAGATAACGATGAGTAGAGAGTTTCATCGATGGTAAGTTTGATCCATGAAACCACAAGGGCATTATTTGCACCCCAATCTTCGTAATCAACAAAATCCTCAGATGGCTTCACAATAGATCCGTCGGCAAACCCGAACTTCTTTCTTGCTCTCAAGGCTAAATGAATGCTTGCAGCCCATTCGTCGTAATTTGGACCACGAAGCATAGGTCGAGAAATAATGGTGCCAGGGTTATCTCCTGCCGTTAGGTCATAAGGTGATATTGTTTTTCGTGGGGGTTCGACCCTTGGTTGTGAGGTGTTCTCGTCCGACATATGAGAAGTGTTTCAACAATGGAGGATTGAGGAAACTAGGTCAAAGAAGAGAAGAGAAGAGAACAAAAATTGAAGGATCGATGTGCTTGAAAAACTTATTAGACTATTGAAGTTGTAAAAGAGTTTCTTGTGTATTAAGATTGAAGAGTAGTCTCTTAAATACAATTTGGATGCTAGGTTTAATGTGTAAACTTAGCCCAATAAGAATCAAATGCAAAACCTTACAACAATATAGCCCAATAGAGATGTAAAATGACGAACTAAAAAAATGTTATCCACAAAACCTATATGAGTAAATATATCGCTAGATTGTAGAAATCGGTAGAGATTTCTGAAAATCAAACAAATATATATGAGAAACTTTCAAAACACACATAAATGAAAAAAAATCATGAGAATGAGTGTAAAAACGTAAACTGACGTTCGTAGCGTATGTCTTGGGTGACTCCGACTTGAGAGGAGATTATTAGAAGAAGAAGCAAAGAAGAAAGTTGTAGATAAACTATATATGTTTTTGTAGACATTTTAATTGTAATTAGTGACAAGTTTTCTTCCACATTGTCATAAGAAGACATGTATATGAATCTTATATATAATGAGAGGAGGGGTTCTCTCCCGTGATGACCTGTGACATCCCTCCTATACATTAATAATTATTAAAATAACTGTTTATTAAGTCATTTCAAAAATATTCATTTAGCTCAGACAGTTGATAGCCATATTATATATTAGCAAGGTCAAGGGATTAAATCCTTTGTTTTACACATATATATATATATATTTTTATCAAAACGACGTTGTTTTGCATTTTGCTAAAATACANTAATAATTATTAAAATAACTGTTTATTAAGTCATTTCAAAAATATTCATTTAGCTCAGGCAGTTGATAGCCATATTATATATTAGCAAGGTCAAGGGATTAAATCCTTTGTTTTACACATATATATATATTTTTTTTATCAAAACGACGTTGTTTTGCATTTTGCTAAAATACATAATCCCTTATATAAGGTTTATACTGCAGATTGAATACGATTTCATGGTTTTAATTTGCGTTTGTTTAATTTAGAAGGTAAAATTTGCAGGTTTTAGTGGCATTTTTTTTTTGCAAAAAATCATAATATTTGAAATTTATTTATTCTTTATTACATAATTGGTTGGTGTTGAGAGTATTCTAAAGTCTGTAAGTTAGCTTTAGATTTTTTTCTATGCATAATTGACTTAAAACTCACGATACCATAAATTTTATAGATTTAAATGTAAAATGTAAAAAAGAAATATAAGAGATAATATATACTAAATAACTAAAAAATTTAATTAAAATACTAAAGAAAATAATTTAAAAATAAACTTGCGCATTTGTACACATATACTCCTAATTTATATAATACAAGAAAATAACCATTTAATGCAATGTTGTCTTGATTTACTTACTAACAACATTTTTCATTCAACGCAACTTTATCTTCTACGTCCGTAAAAAGAGACTTATTCAACTCTAAACAAAGGGAGTGAGTCGAAGCTTTCTATATATATATAGTTTATCTCGGTAAAAATGTAAATTATTGTTCGTTTAGTGTCGATGAACACAGAACACATAATCTAAATGTTCGTTTAGTTTATAGAAAACTCATAATCATACTTTTCAGAAATCATAAAATCATAATTTTCCAAAAACAAAATTCTAAAAATAATAATTTAATATATTTTTTAATTTAAGTAAAATTTAAACACGTCTCTAAAAACAAAAATTACCCAATTACATTATTCATATATAACATATAAACTGACTATATTTAACTTAATTAGAACACACCATTAAATCAATCAAAATATTCAAATTTTAAATATATATTTTTAAAATTATCCGTGACATTATTCTAAAAATTCTCATTTATCCCCTCTTTACTATTTCATAAGAATTTTAAAAATAACTTTACATTAATATATCATTCAAGAATATGTAGAAAAGAAATACAAATATCATAAGATTTTAAACACAATACTCCTTTTTTTTTTATAGTGTTGCACTTGAGATAATAAAAATACATCTGTTTTAATATCATCAATACTTCATATTTTTGCAATTCTTAATTAATGCAAAAAAAATACATTTTCATTTTTGCGTTGTATATAATATAATTTTTTCTCAACTAGATTAACTTATCAGAACAATCAAAAGATTAGTGTTACTAATATTATAAATAACAGCTATTTATAATATGATATATAAATAAATTATATTATTATTTTATAAATTTATAACTAAAATTTATAATATTTAATCTTGTTTATGACTAGGCATGAAAAAAAACTATACTCAAAGAACCACCCGAATTCAATCCAAAGAAGAGTACTAAACCCAAACCAAATCCGAAAAAAATTCAATGGATCCTAAATTTCATTATTCGAAAATCCGAACCCGTACCATAGCGAAATATTTTGGGTACCCTAAAGATTCGAACATAAACCTAAATATTCAATATTTATTAGTATTTTAAAATATTGAATGTAACTTAAACGTTCAATATTAAAATTTTAGATATTTTAATGTTTTATTATCAATTTTATACTTATTTTGTAGTATTTTTATGGTATTTTTAATGAAAATAGTTTTAATTTTTGATTTATTTGTATTTTGAGTATTTTTTTTTGTTGAAAATATATGAACCAGACCCGAAAGCGGAAGGTTCCGAAAATATATTGGTAATCCGAATCCAATCCGAAACCGAGTCGAACCCGACCTAAAAAATAAAATAATATGAACGGGTAATAAATCTAAGAATCCAAAAACCTGAAATATGAATGAGTCCATTCAAAACCAAAACGAATACCCAAACACCCTTAGGACGTGGGTCAAAAAAACTTGTACATCATTAAATCGAGAGTAATATTACAAAAATCTAAAATAAATATTAATAAAATCTTATAATCATATATTGTTACCCGGAAATCCTATTGAAAAATTAAATTCTATTTATCAATATACATCTATACTATATAAAAGTCTCAGTTTGGGGCTTCTTAGAGTGTCCATGTAGGCAAAATTGCCTTCTCCACGTCACCTCTTCATTTAACTTTCCTTTAACAAATTTCTTTTTTCTTAAAGCAATGAGAGCTACGTTACATGTGGAGGTCAATAAGATTTTAAAGCTATGTTACATGTATTTAATATTGAGAAAGCAGAAATCTTTATCTCCCTTTTAAAACAACTCTTCCATTACTCACGTAGTTTCCTTTTCATCTTTATTAACATACACACTTCTTCTCTTCCTCTTCTACATTTGGGACTTTCTACTTTTTTTCTCAAAAGGTACACTTTTTTTTGTATAACTTCTCATCTTTTCTTGTGCAGACTTTGAAAATATATCATATCTGTAATCGGTTTGACTGCAACAAGTTGTTCAAGTGAGGCTCTAACGTAATCGTTAATTTTTTTTGTCTGTCTTCTCCATTGTTTTTTTCTTCAATCACTAAACTTAACTCTGATATAGTTATTGTATTTCAGATGAGTTACAAGATCACTAGAGAGAGTTTCATTTGAAAGTTTTGATGATTAAAACTACGCATTTATTGAGGAAGCGGATGTCTTTGATCGGCATAGTGATAAGTTCCCGCAACAACGAGGTCGTCACTCAACTCTCTAAAGTCTAAAGGTATTTCGCTTGCAGGTCTGGGTTTAAAATCAATGATCAATGATATAGGTTAAAATTTCTATGATATAGGTATCACANTCTCTAAAGTCTAAAGGTATTTCGCTTGCAGGTCTGGGTTTAAAATCAATGATCAATGGTATAGGTTAAAATTTCTATGATATAGGTATCACACAGAACATAAAATCTCTTGCAGGAAGATCGGTAAGCTCATCGTTGCCACGAATGCTTATGAGATACCGACTGTATAGTCTCATAAAGACTCTTGACTTTTTCTGAACTGTACGATTTTAACTGAACTAATTTTTCTCACCTTATAGAATGGTCTCCATATGAGAAAAATGGATGATTGGAATATTGTTTTAACAAGATTCTGTAGAAGGGTTGTTAAAGAAAATCCCATCAGTCAGAAAAACAATCAAATGGTCAGATTATAAGAAAACTTTTGATGGTGAATAATTGGTTGATTCTTTAAATTTGTCCCATGTTCTGTGTCTAACCTCTCTGTTATTCTTTCAGAATGCTTACTTGAGAAGTATAAGGTTGTATAATGGAGAGATACAAGAAAAATGATATATTATTTAAAAGTTGTACCATTGTTTTAACTAAGCAGCGAGTCCAAAGTTCATTTTCTCTCATCAATTTCAGTTCTCCTAAAGGCTTCCATGATCCCATAGCATTCCTTCTTTTCCGTCCTATTCTTCTCTTCTAATTGTTCTAATGTGAACACTCACGTAAAATCTCTATGGTTGGCAACTCCTTTGGTGCCTTATACCTTGGTGAAGCTAAGCCATACTGTCTCGAAGAAACAAAGGATCATTCATTGTCGGTGTCTCGAGTGTGGTCGTTCAAGGAAATATAAGAGATATTTATTTCAAAAAGGTAAGTGTTCAGAGAACTTGGTCAACATTTGATACACTCTCTCTGTTTTTCTAGCTCTTTTGCATGTTGAAAACCTCTTTTTCATTGTAGATTACTAACTTCTCTCATGGAGCAACATGACAATTGTGCAGACTTGTGCTATTATGGATTGTGATGATTTTCTTGATTTATTACACTAAGAACGTTAGCCTTGAGGTAATATATTCCCCTAACATGGTTTATAGAACCAAATGATTTTGTTACTCTAATCCGGTTGCCTTTGGTGAATTTTGTAAACTTGGATGGATTACTTCTATCAACAAATTCTACTTGCATATTGTTGGTCCAACCTCAAGTTTTTACCCATTCAACATACTTGAATTGGAAACTGAAGTTTCATATTAAGAAATAAAGAAAGCATATAGAAGGCTATTGATTCAATACCATCCTGATAAAAATCGCGATCCATGTCAAAATGATTTATGGTCTTGTCGTTGGTAGTTTTACATTTTTCATTATTATGGTGGAGCTGTTAACACATTTTGTCGTCTATGCGGGTATTGTTATCTGTGTATTGAACTCTACAAAGGCCAATAAATATTCTGTGGAGTTCATATCTAAAGCATACCAGGGTTTGACGGATCCGAATATCCCGTGAAAACTTTGAGAAGTATGGACATCCAGATGGTAGACAGGTGATGATAT
>OVAO01000812.1:0-18100 GCA_900406285.1 Biscutella auriculata | reverse complement strand
ATTATATTTTCTATTATAAAATTCCGCACATGGTGCGGGTCAAAAAATCTAGTTATATTTATTTTCAAATACTACCGGTGACAAGTGTACATTACAATACCAGTGACAAGTGTACATTACAATATTATTATAGTCGATTTGAATATAATTGGTTGATGATACGACCATATTGGAGGACTTTTATAATACCAATATAGAATCAAATCTAACACGAAGATTTGAGCGTGACTACCTATCTCACTTGTATTACAAGTCCACATAGAGGTCAAATATTATATTTTCTTAGTTTGAAAATATATATTCTTTATAGGCCCCATAAATAACATAACCATGGTATCAGATCCGACCCTAAGGTTTTGAAGATCCAAAGTAAAATAAAAAGGCCCAAAAATGTGTAATCTGTACATGAGTGTTTAAACTCAGTAACTTAGAGCTTATTAGAGGTACCATTCCACCACAAATAATTTTTACAAAATGACCGATAAATTATATGAATATAAAACGGTTGTAATTTCAAGTTTTGTTGGTTTGGCCTCAGAATCGACACCGAATGATATAAAATTTTCCAATTTGCAATTTAGCGTGACAAAAAAAGGTTATACAATTTTAGATTTTCAGGTTGTTGTCTACTAACAAAAAGTCACTTATTGGTAGAAGTATGAAATCTTATATTTTATATTTAGAAAAACGGAATATCAAATTGGTTTGTTAAATATATTTACAAGTCGTTAAAATGTGAAATATATAATACATAAAATATATAAAAATAAAAATTATAAATGTAAATTGAGAAATTAAATAATTGAAATTAAATAATTGATGTGAGGCAAAGAAAACGAAATACTAAAAACATTAAACAAATACACAAAATTTCCAAAATACAAAATTTTAATATTTTGTAGAATCTATAAGTTTTAATAGACTATTATCCACTAAACCAATATAATTTTCTGGCATAAAAATTTGAAGCCTTATATAAAATTTCTCAGTTCTTATGATTTATTATCCATACAATCAATATAATTTCATAAAATACAAAGTTCTAACATTTGATAAAATCTTTCATGTTGTGGATTATTATCTATCAATCAACAAAATTCATAAAAATACAAAAAATTATAGCTTTTTACAAAATATCTTAGTTTTTATGGAGTATTATCCATCAAATCAACATAAATTTTCAAATGAGCATAATTTCTCAATTTTTTTTAGCATTTTACAAAATCTTTCATATTTTGGACTATATCCACCCAATTAACATAATTTCAAAAATACAAAAATTTAATATTTTACAAAATCTCCAGTAATTGTAAAAAAAAAAAAAATCTCCCAATTTTATGGACTATTATCCACCAAACAAGCATAATTCTCCATAATAAACGATTACAATTAGCTCAACGTCCAAAAAACGATAATCCTAGACTAAACATGCTTCGAGTGACCCACAATCCTAGACTAAACGCTACATATCACAATCCTAGACTAAACATGCTTCGAGTGACCCACAACTAAAATCCTAACATCCAAACATCAAACACAAATGAGAACCAAGACATTATAACAAGACTCCTTATTGGAATTAAAGGTAGACATGTTCTTTACATATAGGATATTGATCAAAACATTTTTCTCAACTCGCTCGAGCCCTTTAGATGGCTCTCTTTCTTCTTATCCCCTTACTGATTATATTTCCTTTTTTATTCTAAATGACCTTTAGTCTTGGTTAATTACCCATAAAGTTTTCGGTATATCAACCTTTTTATTCTTTTCCTTTCGCTTTCACTTTTTCTTTTCTTTCTTTTTCCTTTTTCCTTTTTTCTTTTTTTTCTTTCTTTTTTCTCTTTTTTTTTTCTTTTTCTTTCTTTCCAACCTTTTCTTAATGGTGGATCACCCATAAAGCTTTGAACATATCGACCAAGAGTAAAGGGAACGGTATTTTAAACTATTAGCAATTGATTACCCACAATGCTTCTTGAGCATATCAACCTAGGAATAGAGAGAGGTGGATCTTCAGACTCGATTGAACGCCCTTAGGAACCCAACCGAGGATTCATACTACCGGTCTCAACCTTCTTGGCAAGAGTCCTAAAAAGTTGAGTCAATTCAAGCGCCCAAAGAAAACAAATGAAAAGAATACCTAACATGCTTCAGCACTAGCGAGTTTTCCTCTTAGCATACCCGCCTAAAACTACTCACAATGTCATACTAAACTCAGAAGAAACCTTAATCATCATATATCCCTTATGCATATGAAGCTAGACTCAATCCTAAAACATGCAAATCTTATTGCTAGACTCAATCCTAAAACATGCATTCTAAAATTTTCAATTGTTGGGTTTTTATGAAAACATAACAAAACAAAACATTGCATTATAAGGTGATTCCTCTCTTAAATTTAAATCGCACAGTTTTTGTGTGAATTCAAGCCGAAGGAAAAACAAAAAAAATGAAAATGAAATACATTTTTACAAGGGTGAGAAGAGTGGTACCCAATAGTAATATGCATCAGGATCGAATTCCCCGTCGGAAGAGAATGAAGGAGACTCTCGGATATACCGGTATGGTTGTATTGGTATAGTCACACCGGTATACGCATACTGGTTCCTTATATCGGGTAAGGTGGACCGGTATTAGCTCTTGTTTTAGACTGAGAGTTATACTTGTATGTACTAACTAGTGCATTTGACCGGTATAGTCATATCGGGTTCACGTATCGACCTGCTTTCCCCTGAGTTACTCCTTAGTCTGCTTCAAGCTACATACCGGTGGTATCATATCCGTGTAGGTTCGGTATGTCATCTGCCCTTAAATTGTTCAAAACTGAAACAAGCCAACCTTATGTATATCCAAGGAAACTTAAATACCATAATCAAGAAAAAACAAGAACAAAGCAAGATAAAATGATATGTACAAGAATATTGTGGGATTCCCTCCCAAGTGAGCTTGTTTAACGTCTCTAGCTAGACTTTTTACCGCATAGATCAAGGCGGTTTGGAGCTCTTATCAAGCTTGAAGATGGTATCTTGGAGCTTCTCGATGGTCCGCATAGTATATGTATTATGAGCTTTAGGGTCCTCAACCTTTTTCATCATGTACCGACGCCCATCCTCATTTCTAACTCCCTTAGTAAGTCTCCATAGTTGTCATGGAATTGGTGGTTGAAGACATTATGGTGTTGTTCATCAAGGTTATCATTCAAAGTTCCAGTAGATTTCCTTGCGAACTCGATGGTGATGGTACCTTGGTCGACCGACTATTCTTTTGGACTACTCTTGGGTAGAACTTCATCAACATAGGCTCTTTTCATCATTGATGCCTTGTGTTCGTTTAAATTTCATTCAAGAATAATCTTACCATTGCTATTCTCGTCCTCAACCTCTACTCCAATAGTTATCTACACCGATTTCTTCATCTTTCCCACACCTGCTGAAGAAGGAAATTGGTGGATTTTTTTGGGAAGACCTTTCCTGAAAGATGTTGGAGCCACTATTAACTTCAAAACAGGTGATATGATCCTTCAAAAAGTTCTACACTACCCCGATCCTATGCATGATGAGCAGCAACAATTTGGGAAACCATATAATCCCAGAGAGGAACCAATGGTTACTGATGAAGTGAAGATTGAACGCTTAGTGAACCAGGAACAATTCCAACATTTGGAGTGTTTAGTTCGAGAAGACAGGAGGATGCTAGAGCATCAGATTGAGGATAAGAACCACCTCTATGGAGCCATGCTCAGGTTAAACTAGAATCTTGAGGATCATATGAACGTAGAGAGGAAAGAGCACAAGGCTGAAATGGAAAAGCTTCAAGAACGACTTTGTAAAATGGAGCAAAACTCCAAGCTGAACTGAGAGCAGTCAGCAATGTCAAGCTAAGTAACTATAAACAAGCTCGCTCACTTGGGAGGAAGTCCCATGACTATCCTTGTACATATATCCTTTTTAGTTTTACATTTTTCGTTTCATTTTTTTATCGTTTGGACTTGATGCTTTTGGATCTTTTTTTCGACGCTTGATGATCTTTGTAGATATATTCAGATATTCAGGTCAAGTTTTGGCCAAATCCACTGGTACTGAAGTCAGTGCGATGCAAGGATCATACAAGGCTTGATGATCAGCTTGAACGGGAAACCCTGAGTGCTCGGAGAGACTACACCAGTCAGTACACCGGTGTGCATGATCGGTGTTGTGCCCAGAATTTCGTTGTACGAGTAGCACCGGTGAGTGTGCCGGTCATGGCTGACTAGTGTGAAACCTTATGTCCCAAACTACGACATACACCAGTCAGAACTACACCGATCAGACTGACCGGTGCGGGTCACCAAAACAAGTGATCCCACTGCCCGCTGGATGTAGGTACCACTCTCACCTTGTATATATGCATGTAGTTTTTCATTTTTCTTATTCTTGGTCTCTTCTTCTGAGCTCAGACACACATAGACTGTGTTGTTTAAGTTTGGGGAGGAACCACCTTTACTGATGTTGTTTCTTGTTTTGTTTTATCGAGTCTCATGCATTCATTGTAAATAGTTATGTTTTACAAAAAGCCAAAAAGAAAATAATTGAAAGATTTCAGAAAACACAAAAAGAAAAACATTTCCATTCGGGTTTTGCATCTACAATTGCATTGCATTTTAGCTTAGGATTGAGTCTCATTTAGCTTGTGTTTCATGTTGTCAAGAAAGAACATATGCACCTTTACTCCCGATCATCGATTTTTGCTTAGTAGTCTCAAAAAGTCTTGATATTTAAAAACCCGGATGAATCAAGTCCTACAGCTTTAAATCTTAATGTTTAAAAACCTAAGTCATTTGGTTTGTGAAACCTGCTAGCCTAGGATTGCTTTCAATATGATATGAGTCTAATCATGAACTTTAATTAGCATGATCAGTTGTTTCACTTGTGTTTCATGGTTTCTCTTATTTCAAGCACGAGTTTAGACACCTTAGACCGAAACACTTTTTGCCCAACTCGCTTATACGTCTCACCCAAAGCACCCCTAGACCCAAACACTTGTGAAATCTCATTGTTCTTTTCTTTAGTGATTGATGATTGGCAAAAACCTGGAAGTCAGAGAGCAACAATGGAGAACATCTATCCGGGTAGTTTAGGTAGAATAGGCCTTGAAACAGAATTGGAAAAGCTTGGTTAGCTATAGGACGATTCATCCGGGTTATGGGTAGCCTAAGCTTGATGATTGATTGGATGTTTGCTTAAAAAGAGAAGAGAAAAGAAAAGGATGAAAAGAGAGGAAATGAAAAAGAAATCAAGAAAAGAATGAGAAGAAAACCTTAAGGGATAGATAGAAAATGAAGAAAATGTTCCTAGATTCTAAGTAAAATAGAAAGGAAACGCTAGTGCTAAAGAAGAAAAGGAATGCAAAGAAGAAGAAAAAGAAAAACCTTAAAAGAAGAAAAGAAGAGTCTAAGGAATTTAGAAAGAAAAAAAAACAAAAAATTCTTTAAGGTAGCAAAAGATTGGTGAAGAAATTAGAAGAAGAATAGGATTAGGTAGACTTAGGTGCATTGATTGGGGAAGAATATATGTTCGATATTGTATCATTTGGGTTAGTGTCTTGCTTGATTTTGCTATAATCCTTTCACTCCGTGTGAGAAACCATATATTACAATCGACCTTCATGCCATGTGTGGAACTTTCTTTTTTCGCATTGGAGTCCCCTTTCTACTGAACCGATTGAAACTCGTGTGCATTCATTTGATCATGTTTCACTCTTGCTTAATTGAATGTAGGAAAACATCATAGGTTAGTTAGGTGGATAAACTTGATTTAGTAATAATAGTAAATTGTGATATTGCTTGAATGATGTGACGAGTAGTTATGCTAAGTCGAAAATGCTCTCATCGATGACTTTTGGTTGCTAAGTTCTTGTTTTTCAACCCTCGACCCTTTTCTTAAACTTTTTTTTGCTTCAGGGCAAGAAAAGGATAAGTTTAGGGGAGTTGTTATGCATTGATTTTGATAGTTTAAACACTCGGTTATTATTCGTTTTGCATTAGATTAGGATGCATTTTATAGTCTTCTAGGTTGCATTTGCATGTTATTTGTCATTACAGGGGCAAAGAAGGCTAAGGCAAGGAACTAAGCAAAAATGGAACAAAAATGGAGCAAAAACATCTAAGTCCCGGAACTAGCAATCACTCCGGTCAACCGCACCGGTCAGTCTGATCGGTGCTTGTCCTAGGAACCGAACCAGAGATCGTGTTGCGGTCAGCACAGATCAATGCAGGTTGACTGACACAGAACCCGGCGGATCGACCAGGAGTTATACACCGGTCATAACAGACTGATGCATCTGATCGGCTCAGAACCCAAGAGCTACGGAGGAACCACACCGGTCAGCCCCTGACCGGTGCACTTCACGCGGAGGCAAAAAGACCAAGTCTTAATTTTCCTTTTTGAGTGGTAATTTAGCTAAGTATTTAAGGGAGCCAATAACTAAAACCCTAGACACGTATTTATCTTAGTTTTTCTTAATTTTTATCAATCTTAGATCTGAGTATTCTCAAACTCATTGTGAGAGACTATTTGGTGATTTTCTATTGCATTTCTCATATTTCAGGTTTCTTTGTTCTTATTTTGATTGCTTATTGTTTTAATCTTTCTTAGTATAATCCTACTCTCAACTATGTCCAGAAACTCTCTAAGTGTTCTAGATATGGATCGTGAGTAGTCCCTTATAGCTTATGGATTAGAGTTAGGAATAGGCTAATTTGATTGCTTGGAATGGTTTAGGACTGAAATAGAACAAGTATTCTCAATCTATTCATGAATCTAATCTAGAATAGGAGTCGCTAACCTAATTTAGATCATAGGAGATTTATTGCCCGAGAGGTGTTTGATAAAATTCTTGAACCAAATGAATAGGTTGTTAGTCAATTCTTTCCAAGAGATTGTTGAATAGAATTGTGCTTAGTGCTTCTTAATCATGTTGCTTGTCAAGAGGTTATGTAGTAGTATGCTTAGGAAAGAGGTTTTTATCACGAGAGTGAACTAACCTGAATGCGACATTCTTAGACATAGGATAAACCTGATAGTGGGAATTAAACCACACTAGCATGAAAATGATTGCATGCTTCGAATGCCATGATCCATGAGTTATTCTTATTTCTAATTTTCATTTTAACCGATATCGTTTGCTTAAGATTGTTTAGTGACAAAACAAAACCTATTTACTCCACTTACACCTAGTGAACTCTCCATAGAACTAGTGTGTTATCCATCCTGAATTGGTTCAACAACTTACTTACTCTATACTACATTGCTAAGCTGAATCCGAACCACCACTATATTACAAGAAAAAATCATTTAATCACCAAACAGAACCATGTCGCCGTTAGGCATATCCATGTGGTCGCTAACATATTCGTTTTCTTGATAGTAAAATTCATTTCCTCGCGAAATAGATCCATTTTCTCGTCAGATATATCTATTTTCTCGCAAAATAGATTCATATGATCGCTAGACATTACCAAACAGATCGATATAATTACCACAACATCTAAATTAAATTATGACATCATTATCTATTTCTTAAATAAAATATTTTTTTTATTTCGAGATGTTCTGTTCCAATCTTGTACATAATATCCAAAAACATCAAGCTTGAATCTGTTTCTTTTCTTCTCTGTTTTAATTTCTTTAGTACTTTTCTGTCTTATATATAAATAAGAGGCTAATGTTGTGCGGAGTAACCTCCTTTTTCTACAAGTTAGAATTTTAGAGTTCTTCGATTTAGAAGAGTCTAAATGATACGATAAGTACTGTTTCAATTTTTCTAATATATTTCTTAATGTATAAAGGTCAGCTTCTTTGACAAATCTCTACTCCCATCTACATTTAATCTTAGTTATAAATAATAAATTATGAAAATTATTAGTCTTAATTACTTTTTTAGAATATTTGTAATCTTTATAATTGGCTCATTTTTTCTTATACACACATTACACCTACATGACATGATATATATATATAATAATAAGTTCATTGTCGTAGCTGAATAAGAAGCGTTACATAATGAATAATGTGACTTTTATCTCTCCCAATTATATCGATTTGATGCAGACATAATATATAACGTACCAATTACTTTAGACAGAAATAGAAGTATAAGAAAGTTCCTTTGTGATTAATGAAAAAAGGCAAACCAAAAGACATCTACATTTCGTTAGTACCTCAAAAATCAAAGAAGCACTTTTTTCCTTACTTAATGTGTCCAACGAGCTCACCAAATTTCGACCAAACTTATCCCTAATTTGTCCACCCAATAAGTAACTAATTTCTACTATTATAATAATTATGAAACTAAATTAGCAAATATCTTTTTTAAAAAAGTGAATAAATTGGTAATGGTTGAGAGAAGCATTGTCTTTGATTGTGGCAGGAGACAGAGATAGAGATAATAAAACTGCAAACCCAATTAAAAACCGAACTGGGTCGCTCGACAACGTGTCGTTCTTATGGCTTCTTGGAGGAAAGGTGGTTGTAACGTGAACCTCGTGTTACTTGTTTGATAAGGAAATAAAAGAGCGTATATTTATGTAAGGAATGATTACAAGTAAACTAAGTTATTATAGAGTTTATTTAGTTTTATCCATTATGGGATGATTTTTCTGTCTTCCTCTTGTGGATTTTAGTTCTCGAATTCTTGTTATTCCAATTTCATTTATGTTGTTGTTTCTTTAGATTTATTGTGTAATAATTCTATGTTGTTTTTAGCAACAGTTCTTGTAAGAAAAAAAAAAGTTATTACTCAAATTACAGATATAGATATGAAGATATAAAATGTTGGACTCAATTATCACATGAAATCATAATAAGCTGTATTTAAGAAATTATAAACGATTTAAATAAGAATGGAAGATTTAAAGTTGGTTACTTAATAAACATACAATATAATAAAAATATATTGTCCTAGTTTATAAACTGACTTGAAATATCAGTGAAGATTAATAAACTTATATAAAATGTTAGTTTGTGTATTAGTGAGATGAGATAACGGGGCGGGTATAGGCTCGACCCAAAACCCAATAAAATTTTGGTGAATTACTGAAATCATTAAGAATATTTTTTTAGACCAAATAACTTTGGCTTTTTGTGTTGAATTTTTCAATAAAAGAAAAATAATACCCCATTCCTATAAACTCAATTTATAAGATGTGTTTTAGTTCCACCATGCATCATTCTTTCTTATGACTCTAAAATTTTAGGTGGAGCGAAGATTTTGCTGTTCTATAAAATTCGAGCCTCCCTAATTATGTTTGAAATACCTATGATTGATTGATTGATATAAGAACAAACTATAGATGATCAAACAAACACAAGAAATCTTTTTACATTCTAGTATAATATAGAAAATATTTCCAGAGCATATAAAAATTATATAGTTGTATCATGAGGTGATCTGAAACGCCAAACAATTGTATGAGGCTTTAAACGAATTAAGAAAAGAGATTCGTATTAGATTTTGTAAATCTCTTCTTAATTAATTCTCTTTTTATATCATTATATATATGTATATATCTGTTTGTGTACTTCCCTTTCAAATTATCAGCCACTCATACCCTATAAATATGCATTTGTACAATCTTAATACAATAAATTTTGGTTTCATACTTGTTTGATAATGCATAAAACATTTATGAACAAGTTGTTGATTGGAGTATAAAATTAATGTAGCCACGTTTAATAAAGCCACATAGTTATAAACATTCTTCTTTCAACTGAAGATTTTCTTAATTAGTACATCAAGTGGTTAAATATGTCATGTTGAAACAAGTGAAGATTGGTCCATAATTCTCATAATAAAGACATGAAGACTGTTTAAATATGTCAACATTCTTTTCTTTTAGGATTCCAATAGAAAGCCCTCGTAAATCTTAGTCAACTTGGGCCAAAATGTTGGGTAATTTTGTTTTGTTCTTTTTAATTATAAAGAAGAAAAATGGGGTTTATGATGACTTTACTGTTTTGGATATATCCGATTCCTACCATTCCATATAAACCGTTATATCAAAAATAAAAGTCTTGAAAAAAAAGTCTAGCATACTTATACAATCTCAAGAATTTAAGTATATATTACCAAATTTAGGCAACCTAAAATCACAATTTTTCTTTTTGTGTTAATTTTTCCATGTTGTATCACTGGGACGAGAACTTTATTTTCTCCTCTCTTATTTTTTTGTTTTTGATGAAATGGTTTTATTTACCAATCAAAAACTATAGTTTTTAACTTTTTACAAACTGTCTGCCACTAATAGACTACAAACTCCAAACTCCAAAGTTTCGGTGGTAATGGTAAATAACTTATTTAAAAATTTAAAGATAAATTAAAGGAAAAAAAAATCAATAACAATCAAAATATACTAAAGAGAAAAATAATAATTTGAAAAAATTATTTGAACTAAAATCGAGTAAACAGTGTAGTTAATCGATATATCTGGGTGTTTTGGCAACATAAAAACACAAGTTATTTTGTCGTAAAATATCAAAAATACCGATTAATTAATTGTACAAGGGAGATGTGAAAACGGATAACTGATTCTCCTTTTTAAAGAATCACTTTAACGTATATTTCGTAGAAAAAAAAAACAAGTTAGTTTTCGTCAAAGTGCGAATGTAGAAATAATTAAATGGAAAAGCTCAAAGAGGAATTTAGTAGCCACCGTAAAGGTAGGAAAATCATTCTAAAAAAATAACGTCATAAATCTGTTATATGACGTCATGTAGTAATTCTTCTGTGTGTGTCTCTCTATATATACACTCACAATCTTCTTTACCATAAATCACTTCACTCTACACATTCTTCTTTCCTTTTTGACATTCTTCTTATCTAAAACTCTTAACTAATTCACTCTAAATAAATAATTAACGATTTGTCAAAATAAGCCATTCAAGAATCATGCTTAAGATGGAGATTAACGGTGGCACTTTAGCAGCTACACCCACCGCCTCAGCCGTAGCAGAAACTACCACTCCCATTACCTCTCCTTCACCTACCTCTTCACCTCCACCGCCTCCTTCGCCGCAGCAGCCACCAAAAGCCCCAGTGGTGCTCAGCCCCTGTGCGGCTTGCAAGATTTTGCGGAGGCGGTGCGCAGAGAAATGCGTTTTGGCGCCCTACTTTCCTCCGACGGATCCGGCGAAGTTCACAATCGCTCACCGTGTCTTTGGTGCAAGCAACATTATTAAGTTCTTACAGGTACTTTTCTTTTTTCTTTACACGTGTGTGTTTGTACGTGACCAGATATTTTCACATTTTCTTATTTGTAGTATTTAACATCAAAATTAATAACTAGGTCTTATAAAATAAAGAATCAGGAAATATCAACACTAATATTACTCTAATGGTTATCAATTACATAAATTTTTTTTTTTTTTTTGGGTAAACAATTACATAATTTATATATACGTGACAAAAAATAACATAATTTATACAACCAACAATGCTCTAAGTTTGCTTTTATTAATTAATACAATGATATTTTATTGACATACTACTAAATTTAAAAGATATTTTTTGGGGTTCTTTATATAAAATAAACTGAATTTTTAAAAATATTATTGGAAAAAATGAAATCTGGTATTGAAAATGAAGTTAAAGTGGTTAAAAGTCTAGTTGTTGAACAATAATGGGTTCCAAAGTCATGTGACTGAAACATGGCCCTACAATTTGGAATTAAAGGTCAATAACAACCTTCCATTAAAGCTACATGCAGCCTCATTATATATATGTTCACCAATAAAAATATGCATATCTAACCATTTAACTAAAACTAAATGTTGACAAAAAAAAATTAAAATTGAATTAAAAATTAAAAGTCGTATGTATAGTGGTCTATATCAACAATTCCTTTTCGTTCACCTTTGAGAAAAAGTCTTGCTATATTTCTTTGCGGTCAAAAATCAAAAGCACAAATTTACAATGCTAATCATTTCAAATATCCAACTTACAGCCAAAAACATGTTCAAGACTTTTATATACTCTTCTAGAAAACCAAGTATTTAATACTAATTAATACAATGATTCTCCAATCTGTGTTTTTTTTTTTTGGTTTGGTATTAGGAACTGCCGGAATCCCAAAGAACAGATGCGGTTAATAGCATGGTTTATGAAGCAGGAGCTAGATTGAGAGATCCGGTTTACGGATGTGCGGGTGCAATTTACCATTTGCAGAGACAAGTTAGTGAGCTTCAAGCACAACTTGCCAAAACTCAAGTAGAGCTAGTGAGCATGCAACTCCAAAGATCAGATCTACTAGAATTTATAAATAAAATGGAGCAAACAAAGTTTTCAGTACAAAAGCAAGGACAACAACACAATAATATGTCCTTAGAGAGTTCATTCGAAAGTGGTGATGATCAGTTCATTAGTAGCCCCGAAGAAGAGAGCAATGATTTGGGATTCCTTGAGGAAAACAACAACATCACCAACATCAACAGTAGTTTATCAATGTCGTGGTGGGATCCTCTTTGGACATGATCATAACTCATGTTATTATTATTAGCTCACTTTAAAGCGCTTTAGTGGTTATACTTTCCATATGCTTATTTAAGATATGCACGTAACCAAACTGATGCAAGTGTACGTACTCATCAAATATGTTACGTGTTACTACGATTATGTAGCTAGCTAGGGATATTAGATAATAAGAGGTTGTATGATAATCAAGATTCTAAGAATCTTTTCCTAATTCACTAATGAGAAGGAGATAATTGAGATGCTTTATAATGGTTAGACCCGTTTTGTATATTTGTTATTGTGTTTATGATTATGAGAAGCGAATGATCCTTTTCTTCAGTTCTGAGTTCTGACATATTTTTTGTCATACTATATCGAATGAATAATATTAATACAAATTCCAAAAAATCTTGAAAATTTTTCAAAGTACAATGTGAAAGGCGAATTTAACTCGATTCGCTAAGGAAAGGATGACGACGAAGAAGACATGACACGTGTCTGTAGATTGTAGTGACTATTAATTAGAATTACGCGTTTGCTCCATGTGACCACATATACGTATTATATGATCTTACGTACGCACTCAACTATGTGTATTGTGTGGACATCAATTTCAATAAGGTTATTATTATTCTAATCGATGGGGGTTTAACTAACAACCTCGATGTTTAAAAGAAAAAAAATCTAACAACTCTAATGATGGCGTTTTCAAGGGGTAAATATTATTAAGACTATTGACCTTAATCATTGTGTTCCTTTCGTTTATAGTAACTGAGATTCTCGAAACTTTTACTAGTATTACTCAGTTCAGTAACCAATAAATTAAAGGCGAATATTTCGAAAACTCAACTATTTTTCTTGTAAATTAATTAACACATAACCAAAAAGGAATGTGTTTACCGACATATTTCACACAAAATGGCTACGTTGACCTATATACTGTTCATACATTCAACCAAAGACCACGCACAATAGTGGTCTAAAACCAATTTATACATGTTTACCGACATCATAGTGGTCTAAAACCAAATTATACAATTTTGTATACATAATGAAACATGATATACTATGCAAAATGTTTATGGGTTCAGAAACATAAATTTATTAAATTTTTGTTAAGAGATAATTATTCACATACTCCCTCCGTTTCTCTATAAATAATAATTTAAGTTTTTATTTTTATTTCATTTTAAATGATGTTTTCGATTTTCAATACAAATATTAAAAGCTAAAAACCATTAATATTATGCAGTATAATTTATATTTTATTATTTAATACGTTATCTACACGAACGTCTCGTGATCGATTCGAACTTATAAATAATTGAATTTATATATTATTTATTTTTTTTCCCATTAAATAATGTTTATATTATTTTTGTTCTATTTTGATCGTAATGATGAAACTGTCTCCACGATCATATGGATGACACCGCCTCCTTATTTACTTAATGTTATTTTGGTGGGCAAAATATCACCTCTTCTTTTATTTAATGTTATTATTATGTTGGACATATAATTACAGTCTCCTTATTTAATTAATATTGATGTTTGTTATAACTAATGATTTAAATTATGTACTAGAAAATTTATTTTTATATGTACCAGATCATGTCAGATTTGATGAAGCTAAAAATATATTTCATATAACTCCAGAAGAAATTATATGAGTTGTGTAATAAGAAAAAATGAGAGTTTTTAATAACATCATCCGAAGAAATAAAAAATGATGATATTATTATATCATCATATACGAATGGTCGTATATCACAGTTGTTCAGAATGGTCATGATAAGATTCTTAAGATCCTTTGATAATATCTTAGAGCCAAATACGAATGGTCGAATCTTTGGTTTTGAGATTACAAAAGTGTGAATATCCGGTTGTTCAAAATCACTTCCAAGATGATGTTATGTGAAGAAAAGATAACCGATTGTGATTTGATCGAGAGATTCTTCCATATGTTGTACCATAAAAATGTAATCATGTAGCAATAATACAAGATGAAAAATGATGAATTTGTGAATAGCTTCATTCCTAAAAGTGAATATTGAGCCACACAATTAAATATTTTAAGACACATGTCTAAAACACTCCAGAATAGTTAAAACGCTCCCGAATAGCTAAAACGCTCCCGAAGAGCTAAAATGCTCATGAAGAGCTAAAAATCTCCCAAAGAGCTAAAACGTTCCAGAAGATCTAAAAAACTTTTGAAGAGCTAAAACGCTCCAGAAGAGCTAAAACGCTCCAGAAGAGCTAAAAAACACTCGAAGAGCTAAAACGCTCCCGAAGAGCTAAAACCCTCCTGAAGAGCTAAAATGCTCCCAAAGAGCTAAACTCCCTAAACATAGCAAAACCATCTGGAAGAGTTAAATAGTTCAAAAAATGGATGGACTAGGAGAATGAAATATGAATATGAAATCTAATAATAAGATTGAATAAAAAATAAAGTGAGACTCAATTCGTAATAAATAGACTGGAAGTCACATCATCTCGAGGGGGAGAATTTGAGAATTTCTTTTTAATAGAAAGTAGAACATATTGAAGATTATGTTTCACTTATACGATGAATTTTGATATTTAATCAAATTCAGTTGATTGCAAAGTTTTTGAGTAGTTCGACATGGACCTGAAGTTCATATATTCAAAAAAACTATTCATAATATACTGCAAATTAAATGCCATAAGCATTAATGGTGAAAATAAACAGTTGTGAGAATATGTGAAATGAATTATCGAATCCCCATACAAATCAATATGAACCTGGCATGATCCCCTTTGGAGAGAATGACCAAACTTGAGGAGGCTAGCCGGACGGCCGACCGCAGTGAGGTCGCGACCAAGGAGCTCAAACTGTGAGGTGCGACGATGAAAAAACGGTGGTGAGTGGTTGAGGAGTTTAAGATGAAGAAGGGAGGTCAAAAGAGAGTGAAATGGTCAAGGGAAAACGGGCAGAGGACAAATTTGGTCGATGAGGAAATGAACCGTCGATGGAGGAACGACGAGCGATACAAGTTGTGGGCGAGAAGGAGCATCAACAGTACTGGTCGTAGGCAATGATGACGAGCGGATGAAGTCGAAATGGCATGAAATGGATCGAATGGACCACCAATGTTATGAATGAGCCTTTGATACACCTAGAACCTTAGGATATTACATACCTAAGAGTTTTCTCCAAGATCTTACACACTTGGAGAAAATGCCAATTTTAGAGAGAAAATTATCTTTGATTAATTTGAAAGGATAGCTAAAGTGACAAAAGTGGCCAACATGAGTTTAAATACCAAAGAAAAAAACATAAGAAAACCCTAAAAGGAAAAGTTTCAAAAGGAAGAAAAAGGAAACTAATTGGTCTTGGACTTGGTTATGCCAATCTGATTCGGTTTAGCTTGGTTCCTTCTTCTTTGGGTGGTTCATGCTTAAGTTGATGTTGTGGTCGGTTGGCCTCGCTAAAATCTGGTCAAGAAAACCACTTGGGATACAATCCAACTCAGGAAAAGGAGTACTCAAAGGATTACCTCTAAGATGAACCAAGTTGTAAACTTGTAAGCAATGCACGGGCTCACGTTCTTCTTCAAGCCCCAATTGTTTGTTGTGATCCTCTAGATTCTCCTGCATGCATCAAGGCACCAACAATCCCTTGAGTTCGAGATCTGGTCATGAGATCCTGTCGGAATATCAAGGGAATGCTCTTCTAGTTTAGCCTCTAAGTGTTGTCCCTCCATGCTCAAATCAACCCCCTTTATTGTGTTAACCATATATTTACCTTGAAAATCCAATTGTATGCATTGTCATTCATCTTCTTGGTGATCCGGAATGGTCCATCTATCCATGGCTTGAGATTAGAGTCTCTCTATTTGGGGAATCTATCATTTCTTGGGTTGATCCAAACCAAGTCTCCTTCTTCAAAGGTTTGTTCTCTACGGCTCTTGTTGGCTTTCTTAGCATAGTGCTTGGTCTTGGCTTTTATATTTGTCTTATCCTTCTCATGAAGCATCTTCACTTACTCGGCCTTCTTGTTTCCATCTACACTAAAAATTTCATCCAAAGGCAAAGGGATTAAGTCCAAAGGAGTAAGCGGATTGAAACCATAGACAAGTTCAAAGGGAGAAAACTTGGTAGCCGAATGTATAACATGATTATTAGCAAATTCAGCATGTGGAAAATATTCTTCTCAAGTTCTAAGATTCTTCTTAATCAAAGCTCTAAGCAACATACATGGTCTTATTAACTACTTCGGTTTGCCCATCAGTTTGAAGATACAAGTTGTTGAAAACAACAGTTTAGTTCCACGTTTATTCCATAAAGTCTCCAAAAGTGACTTAGAAACTCAATATCTCTATCCGAAACAATAGTCATAGGCATGTAATACATGCCCCATAGCGTGAGAATGCCCTTAAAGTAGAACTAAGCCTCGACCGACGACTTGGGAGGCGGCCGCGAGTTCAAAACTCTCAAATCCTAAATGCAAAAGGAATGAAACTTGTTTGATCTCTCTTATAGCCTAAAATATTAAGTTCAGTCGAGAGAAAATAGTAAGGGAGAGAGATTAGGTAGATAGAGCAGAAGGAGGACGACGGGTACGGCCGTGTACAGCTACACCAGTCGTACGAGAGGATGTGGAAGGGATTCCTTCGACCAGATGAACTCCAAAGTTGACGTCTTTTGGTGACGTTCATTCTAAGGACCAAAGAGGAGGGTCGATCGAGAGAAAAGGACGAAATGACTAGATCAGTCTGGAGGTTGTCGACGGGAGGATGCTTAGTGCGCACGGTACGACCTCGCCGGCCTTATGAGAGAAAGTTGAGTCGAGATTCCCGCTTGTTTGAGCTTCAACTGTAAAACCCTTCAGTGGATCTTATTCTTAAGAGAAATGAGAAGGATCGATCAAGGCAAAAACGCAATAGCACATGATCGGATCGAGGGAAACGTTCAAGCCGACTTAGTGATATACCTTGTTTTTAGCCGGTTTTTAGACTTGATTTCATTCGTTTATGTTAGTTTATGTTGCGTTTATAGTCTATTAGGGTGCATTGCATGTCTTTTTCATGTTTCAGGTGTGGAAACCTACTTAGGCGAATTCGGAGTCACTTGGAGCGTTTTGAAGTAAAGGAAGACTTTATGCTCTGTTTTCGGACACTTGTACCGGTCTACCAGATCGGGGCCCAGACTGGTATGCCTCACGATTATCTCAGACCGATCAAGCTTGACCGGTCCACTCCTCCCCTCCTCAAAGCATTCTGCACTCGGAGACACATACCGGTCTAGCAGACCGATGTCTAGACCGGTCCTCTATCCGCACTTCATGGAACGACCTGCTCTCACCGGTGCCTTGACCGGTCCATCATCCTTAATATTTGGAACGATCACCTCTTGTCCGATCTCATTTCCCCGAGGCTTATACCGGGGTACGGACCGGTCAACCACTGACCGGTCCACGCGCGCGAAGACTTGTACCGATCACGATCAAAAAGAGGTGGACCGATCTGACTGACCGGTCCAGATGCTCCAGCAAGGATGAATAGTAGGGCAACCTTTGGTTTTTGGGAGAAACTATATAAAACCTTCTAAACCATTTTCTCCTCAGCTTTTTCTCTCTAGTTCTTTCTCTTATTTTGAA
>OVAO01000811.1:0-18101 GCA_900406285.1 Biscutella auriculata | reverse complement strand
TCTTAATGCTAGAAGGGAAGTAATTAATCAATTCTAGAACTTAGGGATTTCTCGCCCTGAAGGTGTTCGACGAAATTCCCGAGTGCTATTCGAGGCCTAGCCAAGGGATTGTGTTAGGATCATATAGTGNCCAAGGGATTGTATTAGGATCATATAGTGGTTGCATGGACTAGGGTTTAATGCTTGCCAATTCATTCATTTAGGCATAGGAGTGTTACTTGAACGTTTTGGTAAAGGGTATTTACCAAGGGATTTGACTTATCTAAATTGGATNCCAAGGGATTGGATTTACCTAAATCGGATAGCTCCTAGATCAAGGATAAGCATCTATATGTTGTTAATGAGTAGTATGTGTAAGAAGTATACCACCCGAGTCAATAACCTCGATCCATCCGCTTAGTATTCCTCTATATTCCTCTTTATTTGATTTTGTTGACCTTTTGTTGATTTGTCTTTCTAGGTGCAATTTGTTAGTCTCAATAGTCTTGTTTAGTGACAAAACAACTACTATTATTGTCCTAGACTTAGTGTTGATCTCCATAGAATTTGTGTGTTATCAAAACTCCGAGATTGGTTCGATATCTACCCAGATACTTGTATCTAAAACCACTATATTACATTTGATTATAATTAGATATTAATCTTCTCTTTAAACGATAAGGAGAAGGCAAAATATCTATTATCACTTGCATTTAGAGTCTTTCTATGTCACATTGCATTTCATTTGCATATTTCAGGATTGAAGCAACCATAGGGCAAAATGCGAATCGAGTGGAGGATCACTTGCAAATCGAGCCAAATGTTGTCATATCCTACAAAACATCCCGGTCTGGGAATCTCATAGTCTCGGTCCACCCAGCTTGATACATCTTCTCTCTACTTCCAGAACACCATCCTAGACTAGGCAACCGATGCGTCCCGGTCTGCTTGCCCGGGACGATCCCTCGCGAGACATTAAATACCCCAACCCCCAACCAACTTTCTCTTATGTTATTTTTCTCCTTAGTTTCTATTTTTCTTTTGTTGTGGATCTTTTGTTATTCTTGTTAATACTTGATTCTAACTAGATTATTTATCTAATGCTCACTTCCATTATGATTACTCTTTGTTTGATTTGTGTTGGATTTGAGATCTATGAGTAGTTAACTCTAAGTGGATGGATTAGGTAGATTAGGGTGGTTTAGTTCTTAGACATACTACTTAGGGCTGGTAATCAACCTATCTTCACTTAATCGATGATCTTAATGCTAGAAGGGAAGTAATTAATCAATTCTAGAACCTAGGCATTTCTCGTCCGGAAGGTGTTCGATGAAATGTCCGAATGAACCTTTTGAGTGCTATTTGAAACCTAACCAATGGATTGTGCTATGATCATATAGTGATTGCATGGACTAGGGTTTAATGCTTGCCAATTCATTCATTTAATCAAGGGATTGATACTTGTATGTTTTGGTAAAGGGTATTTACCAAGGGATTGGACTTATCTAAATCGGATAGCTCCTAGATCAAGAATGAGCATTTAGATGTTGTTAAATGAGTAGTATCATCTTCCACCCGAGTCAATAACCCCAATCCATCCGCTTAGTTTCTCTTTATTTCTCTTTAATCGGTTTCGTTGACCCTTAGTTGACTTTATCTTCTCAATGCAATTTGGTAATTCTAGTAGACTTGTTTAGTGATAAAACAACTTCTATTATCTTCCTAGACATAGTATTCTTCTCTATAGAATTAGTGTGTGATCAAAACTCCGAGATTGGTTCGATATTTCCTGGATACTTGTATCCACCCTCTATACTACATTTGACTATAATTAGATATTATTCTTCTCTTTAACCAATAAGGAAAAAGCGAAATATCTTATTATAAATAATTTAAACTTATTATTTTAAATATATTTGTTGGATTAAAATATATTTTTTGAAATGAATATGAAATATTCAACAAAAAGAAAGTAAAATGCAAAAGATGAATCAATCCTATAAATAAGAAGATATGTTTTGAATGTTGAATTGCAAGTCGGAAACTTTATTTAATTAACATCCTAATTATTAATTCTTCTTTTTCTAATCTAACTAGGAGAGAACCCGGGCAATGCCTGAGTCTTATTTTTATAAGTTTTAGTTATATAATTTTTATTATTTTAGTTTTTAATAAAATATATTCAAATTTTCTATAATTTGAACTATATTAATTTATATTATTTTTTTAACTTTTCATATTTTTTATTATATTGTACTTTTGATATATGTCTTTGCATTTATCATATAATTCTCTCTACTTTTTTATAATTTAATATATTGTAATATGATTTATTTTTTTTAGTTTTTTTTAACTTTTATCAATACCTTCTCATTTTTAATATGACAAATTACCTTTTAAGTTATTTTATGTTTTCTAAAAATTAAATTCTATTTACAATTTATATTTGTGCTCTAAGAATTTTAAATATTTTAAATCAAACTAATCAACCATTATATGTAATTATTATTTGATTATATTAGGATTTTTAATTTAATTTTTAAAGATGTTGTGATGAAACTCATGATCAAATCCGTCTTTGAGGTCATACATGATGAGTTTATGGTCTTTCATTTATATATATTGCGACCTTTTTGTTTTAAACAAGTCTTTGTAGTCTATTCGTAAAAAAAAATTGTTGAGACTAGGAAGTACAAAAGTCTCTATTTTTTCTAATTTGATATCTTTTTATATGATGTAATTATTTAAAAAAAATCATATTTAATTTGACCTTGAATCTAAATTGAGCAAATTGAATTTGTAGTCTCTGTGGTTTATATATATTTTTTATGGTACTTTTTCTTTAAAAGTCTTTGTAGCTTAGTGGGAGACTTATGTTGTTATGATGAAGGTATCCAAAGTTCAGGTCCTACTTGATTCATTTGAAAACAATTTTTTAAATTATAAAGATGGAGGGGTGCCACATGTCACAACGGGAGAGCATCCATCTTCCTATTATATATAAGATTTGTTAGTTGAACCAAACGATTATGTTATAATAATTTAAAATAATTAGATTAAAAGGAAAAATATAATATTTAAGTATTTAATTTCGATTAGATTAATTAAATATATAATTTCGTTTTCTTAAAAAATATTACACTTATAATAATTTAAACCATAATAATTTTAATATATTTTTGGATTAAATAGATTATTTAAAAAGAATATAAAATATTCAATACGAAATATTTTTAAAAGTCACACATGTACTAAGAAAGTAAAAGTCAAATATGAATGAATCATATAAATAAGAAAATATGTTTTGGGTGTTTCATTTCAAGTAGGAATTTTGATTTATTTAGCATCTAAACTATACAATTCTTTTTTTATCTAATTTTTTTGTTGGACCGGACAATTAAGTTATATTAATTTAAATGTTTAGATTTAAAATAAAAATATAATATTTAAATATTTAATTTCGATTAGATTAATTAAATATATAATTCTTGTTAAAAATATTATACTTAGGATAATTAAAACTTAATTTTTTAATATATTATGTGGATTGAATAGATGTTTTGAAAAAAATATAAATATTCAATAAAAATATCATTTAAAAGGCTCATATCGCTTAAGAAAGTAAAAGGAAAAGATGAATAAATATTATAAATAAGAAAATATGTTTTGAATATTGAAATGCAATTCAAAAGCTTGATTTTAGTCAACATCCATATTAAACAATTTTTTTATCTAATTTGTTTGTTAGATCAAACAATTAGATTATAATAATTTAAATATTTATATGTAAAAGAAAAAAAAAATTTAAATATTTAATTTTGATTGGATTAGTTGGAGTATCTAATTTCGATTTTTATTAGATATTATAGATACAATAAATTAAATTTATTATTTTTGTATATTTTATTACATTAAAATAGATTTTTAAAAAGGAGTATAAAATTTTCAATAAAATATCTTTTAAAAAAGTCCAGCATTTCTATCCAAGACACGTAGTCTATTGGTTTGTACTTGTACGATCGTTGTATTATCCCGAGATCATGTCCCATCTATTACATGTATTGTTAACAAAAAAAAGTTCTGCATTTCTTAAAAAATATATCACATTTTTGTCATTATGTTATCCTGTTCATTGATTTTATTTCAATCTTATAGATTTGTTTTATAATAAAATACTCTATTTATGAAAATGTCTCACCTTAACTAATTAGCTGATTATAGTGCATGAATGAATTCTATAAATAAGTAAATATGTCCACAAATATATGTTCTACAAGTAAAAATTAAAACTATATCAAATAAAAAATTTAGACAGATTATTAAAAATAGATTGATAACTATATAAATACTATTAACTCAAATGATTTTAAAAAAATTAATTAAAATCATTTTTATCAAATATTTATCTCTTTACATTTTCTAAATTCTAAATAAATTATTCAAAATTATGTTTATATAAAAATTATTTTAAATCAAATATTTTATTAAAATACTAAACTTTCACAAATTATCAACAATTATCAACAAATATATATTTGAATTTCTTTTCTTTTTTTTGCCATCATATTGCCTAATTACTTGAAAATATATGTACACGTATCTATGAATAAAAAAAAACACAAAAAAAGAGTTTTCAATGAACGGTTATTTACGGTTAACGGCGATAGAAAGTGCGATCGTGTCCAATCTCCATCTCCGGCATGATTTCTCATGTCCGGTCAATACTCATACTCAATTCATCGTGTATCCGTTGATTTCTAACGGTTCCGAATTCATCCCCACGTTCTGTTTCCAGAATCGTGATGATCTTTTTATAAATCAATATCAGTTTATGTTACATTATTCTTCACTCTGTTTTTTACTTCTTATCTGCAACCATCTTTTCATCTTCTCGTTACTCTATCCTTCCTTTACGATGACTGACAATTCCAGGCGTACCTTGCAAAATAATGATCTTAGCCTGCTTGATCCACCGGTGTTGATTCCCTTTGAGGATGTTGCTAAGGCTGTAAGTGAAAATCAATTTATTATCATGGGGAAGGCTACAAATCCGAGGAAGCAATCTATCCGGGCTATTCTAGTAAGTCTCCCAAAGATGTGGGGACTAGAGGGCTCTATTCGGGGTCGAATAATTGATAAGATCCACTTTCAGTTCGTCTTCCCTTTCGGAAGAGATGATGAATTTAGTGCTGAACAGAGGTCCGTGGGCTTTCTCTGATCGGATGCTTGTTCTTCAGAGATGGACTCCAAGTGTCGTTTCTCTTCAACTCAATTCTATCCCTTTCTGGATTCAAATCAGAGGTATTCCTCCTCAACTTATTAGCCACAGAATCATTGTTCGTATTGGGGAAACGCTTGGTGATATCCTTAAAGTTGAATATGATCCAAATGCTCTTACTCAATTGGATTACATTCGAATCCAAATCAATTGGGTCATTACCAACCCTATTCGTTTTAAAATAACTATCAATTTGGTCCGGGTATCAATTTGCCTATTTCCTTCATGTTTGAACGCCTTCGAGGCTTCTGTGAAGACTGCGGAAGTCTTTGTCATGACTCTGGATTTTGTGATATTCAACCTAATCCGGGTTCAGAAGAGAATTCAGTTCGATCAAGGGATAGCTCCTCGCAAATTCCTCCTGTGTTGGCTATGACTCCAGTTCTTAACCCTGCAAACAACATTGATGATCAAGGTTCTTCCTCTGCAGGAGATTTTTGACAAAGTCTTTTTCATACAGGTATTATTATTCATACACATAACTCTAAGCTTGATTATATTGTTATAACTAATCCTTGTATAGATGAGAATCAAGGCGAAGGAAAGAAACGTAAATTGGCTATTATGGATCAAATGGAAACGTCGACGCCAAACCATTATGGTGAATCAAGCCATGCTAATATGATTATCCGAATGATTCTGAGAGGGATGTGGTGGGCCCTGATCCACCGACTCAACCATGAGGACACTCGTTTGGAATTGTCAAGGTCTTGGCAATGACTTGACAATTCGACGCCTAAAAGAGCTATCGAAGAGATTCCTCTTGGACATCATCTGCCTAGCTGAAACAAAGCAACAGGATAATCATCTTAGAGATATTTGTGGAGGTTTGGCAATCATGGGGATTCATCTACTTTTTAGTTTCCCCTCAAGGTCTTCGTGGAGGTTTGGCAATCATGTGGAAATATCCTTTTTCTTTGTCTGTTAACTCGTTTTCTCCTAATGTTGTTGATTTCAATGTTCAATGCAATGATTCTGTTTTCTATTTCTCTTTTATCTATGGTCATCCAATTCCTTCTCATAGAAACCATGTCTGGGAATCTCTTGAAAGAATAAATTTAAACAGACAGAATCAACCCTGGATAATTGCTGGAGATTTTAATGAAATCAGAGATAATACAGAGAAAAGAGGTGGTCGTTTAAGGCCATAATCTTCTTTCTCAGATTTCCGGCGTATGATTGAAGCGTGTGATCTTCATGATTTCCCTTTCACGGGGGATAAATTTTCCTGGGTAGGAGCAAGGGGATCCCATAATGTCTCTTGTTGCCTCGATAAAGCCTTCGGAAATAGTAATTGGTTGAATATGTATCCTGCTACTTACTTAGAATTTCTAGAGATTGGAGCTTCAGATCATCGACCTGTCATTATCCATATGCTTTCGGAAACTGAAAGACGAAAAGGATCTTTCAAGTTTGACAATAGCCTTATTGAGAAGGATGGATTTCGCAGCTCCATCTTAAAAGGTTGGCGCCACAATTCTAATCAGAATAACATCATTACAGAGCGTTTTCGAAATTGCAGGAAAGAAATTTCACGTTGGAAGCGTTGCAACAAAACAAATTCTGCAGAACTTATTGAGCATCTTCGCAATAAATTGGATATGGGAATTACAACAGGCAATCTTTCAACGGAAGAAAGAAGAGCTTTAAGAGCTGATCTAAATAATGCATATATTGCTGAAGAACAATTTTGGAAAACCAAAAGCCGGAAAAAATGGTTAAACAGTGGTGATCGAAACACTCGATTTTTTCACGCTTGTACAAAATCGAGGAAAGCCAAAAACACCATTCATAATATAATGGACTCGCAAGGTATTCTCCAACGAGGTGAAATGAGGATAGCAAACATAGCTATCGAGTATTTCCAAAACCTTTATATGGGTTCTACGGCAAACCAAACATCCATTGACAAAGCTTTTAGAGGTTTCCAAAATCGAATATCAGATGCCACAAATGCTGGTTTAACGACTCCTATAACAACGAAAGAGATCAAACTTGCTGTATTTGGAATAGGACCTACAAAAGCGCCGGGCCCTGATGGGTTTACAGGCGATTTTTACCATAGATTTTGGCCAGATATCGATCAAGAAATCATAAGAGAAGTTAAACGTTTCTTTGCTACAGGGATCATGAGTCAGGGAGTAAATCACAAGAATATTTGTTAACACCAAAAGTGTCTCCAGCTCGCTCAATGTCAAAATTTCGGCCTATTGCTCTGTGTAATGTCATGTATAAGATAATCTCCAAGATCTTGGTGAACCGAATTCAAGGTTATCTCGATGGGATTATCTCACAGAATCAAGCTGCTTTTATACATGGACGAATGATTACTGACAATATTATATTGGCTCATGAAGCTTTTTACGCTTTAAAGAATCGAAAACGTCAGTCAAAGAGCTATATGGCTATAAAAACTGATATAACCAAAACTTATGATAAACTAAGTTGGAACTTTGTGGAAGCCTCGATGAAGTTTATGGGTTTTGCTCCGATCTGGATAAACTGGATCATGGTCTGCGTTTCGACGGTATCCTATTCGGTTTTGATCAATGGGTCCCCTCATGGTCATATAAGACCCACTCAAGGCATCCGTCAAGGCGATCCGTTATCCCCTTATCTTTTTATTATCTGTGCCGAGGCTTTATCCTATATGATGATAAGAGAGTTAAAGGAAAATAAGATGAAAGGAATACGGTTAAGCAATAATTCAGAACCTCTAAACCATCTCCTCTTCGCCGATGACTCATTATTCTTCTTTGCTGCAAATTATCAGAATTACGTAAGGATGAAAGCTATAATGGCTGATTATGAGAGTGCTTCAGGCCAATTAGTCAATTTAAACAAGTCTTCTATAACTTTTGGATCACGAGTTCAAAATATCAAGAAAACTCAGCTTCGTAATATTCTCGGAATTCATAATGAAGGAGGGAATGGGAAATATTTGGGATTACAGAACAAATTGGAGGTAAAAAGGCTGATCTATTTGACGAGTTGATCGTTAAACTGAAAGATCGTACAAATCATTGGAGCAATCGGTATCTATCTCGTGGTGGCAAAGAAATTCTGTTAAAATCGATAGCTTTAGCTCTTCCTGTTTATACGATGAATGTTTATAAGCTTCCCAAATCAATTATAGCAGAAATGACTTCAGTGATATCGAGATTCTGGTGGGGAAGTACAGAGGAAACTAGGAAGATACATTGGTGCAAATGGAACAGAATTTCAACCCCAAAAAAAGAGGGAGGTCTTGGCTTTAGAGATATTGAGAAATTCAACAAGGTTATGCTTGCAAAGCAAACTTGGAGAATTATAAATAACCCATCCTGTCTTATGGCAAAAACAATGAAAGATCGATATTTCCATGACACAGATATCTTAAATGCAAAAGCTCATAGACAATCTTCATATATATGGAGATCGATATTAGAGGGTAGAGATGTAATCAAGGAAGGTATTCAGTATAACATAGGCACCAGAGAGACTGTAAAATTTTGGAGCGATCCTTGGTTACCTTTAGATCCTCCCAGACCACCAAAATCGTTAAATCAGTTATCAAATGATAACGTATTGAGTCATTGGATCAATCACCGAAATTCAACTTGGAATGAAGCTAAACTTAGAGAGTATGTCACTCCAGAAGATGTAGAAGTCATTCTTCGGATAAAGCTTTATACCAGAAATAATAGTGATTCAATTGGCTGGCACTATACGAATCATGGGATGTATACGGTCAATTCCGGATATTGGCTCCTAACTCATCAAGCTGAGAATGATTCAATACAACCTATTCCTGGAGATCTTAACATCAAAAAGAACATTTGGAAACTTAATGTTCCTCAAAAACTGAAACATTTTATCTGGAATATTGTCTCCAAAATGTTAGGTACTGGTGAAAATCTCAAGCGGCGGCGTATTACTGATGATCCAACTTGTAAACGATGTTGTTTATTTGAAGAATCAAGTGATCATTTATTCTTTGATTGTGATTTTGCAAGAGCAGTTTGGAGAGGTTCGAACATTCCGAGTTCAAATATTTTGGATTCAAGCAGGACATTTCAAAATCGAATTGCAGATTGTCTAAGCTTCAATTTTGATCCAAGTTTGGCTCATTTCAATAATCTTCCTATATGGATTCTCTGGAGACTTTGGAAAGCTCGTAATAAGCTTATATTTCAAAGACAATCAGCTCATTGGAGTCAGTGTCTAAACTCTGCTAAATGGGATGCGGAAGAATGGTCTCAGAATACTATACCAACGCCATCTAGCAACCAAAGAACAATAAACCCGATGGATCATTGGCAAAAACCGGATCAAGGTTGGATAAAATGCAATTTTGATGCATCTTTCCTGAATAATCATTCCAATAGCACGACCGGTTGGATCCTGAGAGATGAAACAGGGAGGTTCAGAGGGGCGGGACAAGCGGAGGGTTTCAAAGTGACTTCGCCACTGGAAGCAGAGATCCAAGCTCTTATCATATCTCTTCAGTCTGCTTGGAGTAAAGGCTTTCGTCAGGTTATTTTTGAAACTGACTCAAAACAGTTGAAGGATTTTGTCGATAAGAAGGTTTGCAGATTTCATCTCCAAAATTGGTTGAAGGAGATAGATATGTGGAAGAATAAATTCAATGCCATTAGCTTCTCATGGACAAGAAGAGGAAATAATATGATAGCTGATATTCTTGCTAAGGATCAGAGAAATTCGAATACTCTGTTTTCTTATTTTCATACTGTTCCCATTTGTATTTATGTTGCTGCAAAACGACAATGTCCGTTCTCTTCATTAATCCAATTGGTTAGCTGTTAAAAAAAATTTATATAAATAAATATTAATAAAATAAAATAAAAATATTCCCACGCATGTGAAAATCTAGTGGGGGTGGTATTCAATCTAAGAATTTAATAGATTCTAAAAGAATTTTGTTTTAGAATTTTGTTATAGATTTCTACATACTTAAACAAATTTAACAGGAATGCAATGAATTCAACACAATTCCCACAAGAGAATTTAGTGGATAGTTATTTGATTGTAGAGAGACACAATCAACACAAACAAAAACAATATAGTTGCCTAACATATAAAATTATAAATAAATAAGTGATGAGGAAAACAAATATAAAATTTAAAGGTACTATATTATATGGTTTCAATATTATTTTATAGATAATTTATAATATATTATATTTGAATTTTTTTGCTAATGAAAGAAAATAAAGGTAGGGGAATATACAATTCTCTCCAAATTAATAACAATTCAAAATGTGAAATTTGATTTTTTATAGTTTTGTAATAGAGTTTCCATTAAATTCTCTTGAAATGACATTTTTTCAAAAATTTTAAAATATTGAATAACACTAACTTATTAAAAAATTAAAGAATTGAAAAATTAAATACCACTCACATTTAACATGATTAAAAATTCGTTTATTAAATAACCATAGAATTTTTAAAAATCACTAATTCATTTAAATTCAATCAAATTCTCAAATTAAATGAAAAACACAAAATGGAAATAGATAAAGGCCAAATATTTTGAGATCATTTAATGTTCAAATATATTTAATACACGGCCAAAGGATCCTCCTCCGGCAACGCCCGATGTCCCCCGCCTTGGTCAGACCCTTCATCTCTCCCACATCACCGTTATTATGCCGTCCTCTTACTTGTCTCTCAATTTCCTTTCGCCCTTTTCCCTTATCCTCTCACTTGCCATCTCCCCAATCTCCTCATCCGATTACGCCTCTCAATGCCTCCGCCCGTAACTATAGTCGCCATGCCTCTCTCGTCGACCAATATCTCTCATGTTCCATGCCTCAGAAGCCTCTTCGTGTCGCCGTCCTCCTCAGTGGCGGCGTAGATAGCAGCGTCGCCCTTCGCCTCCTTCACGCCGCTGGTCACTCCTGTACTGCCTTCTATCTCAAAATCTGGTTCCAGGTGTGCTTCTTCATCTCATTTCTTTTTATAACCCTAAACAGCGCCTATGCCTAGTTGTTGATGTCTTTTTCTAGATTATGGTTATGATGTTCTATGTTCTTCTGTAGGAAGGCTTTGAGAATTTCTGGAATCAATGCCCTTGGGAAGATGATTTGAAGTATGCAAAGCATGTTTGTGAGCAGGTAGTCTTTCATGATAAACCCTAAACCTTGTGAAATCTTCAAGAATTTTCGATTTTTTTGCTTGTTTCAAAAAGGTTCATACTTGTTATACTGAACAATCAAGGGTGGATTTTTACTGCTTCTACTGGTGCCATTTCCAGGTTGATGTACCTTTGGAGGTTGTGCATTTAACAGATGAATATTGGGAAAGAGTCGTAAGTTCCTTCTTCATTGCTTCTTTTTAGAATGCCTAATTGTTTTGGTTTCTAATTGGTTTTCCAAAAATAATTCAGGTTTCCTACATTATTGAGGAGTACCGTTGTGGACGTACACCTAATCCTGATGTTCTATGCAATACTAGAATTAAGTTTGGTAAACTCTTCTGCTAAATAATTTGTAAATCAAGAGATTTTGCTCATGAGAAGACTTCCTTTTACAGTTCATGGATAGATTGGCCATATATATTTCAGGGGCATTCATGGACGCAATTAGTGGTTTGGAGTATGACTACATAGCTTCAGGTCATTATGCTAAAGTGGTCCATCCTCCTACTGACCAAAATGATTCTTCATCTGTGTTGGAACTATCACAAGACATGGTACTTTCTCCAAACTAAACACTCGTGACTTTTACTCTGTGGGTAATTTTCTAATCTATTTGCTGTGTTAGAGAGAATGTCACTTGTTGAGTTTAAGGTTTGCATTATACCGATTACCAAGTGTTGTAGGCTGTTAATTCTCCTTATGTAGATTTCTGTTGTTCATTACCTTGCACCATTTATAGTTTGTATTTTACAATTTCTTAGGTGAAAGATCAGACCTACTTCCTCTCACATCTCTCTCAGACTCAGCTCAAGCGACTGCTTTTCCCACTTGGTTGCGTAAAAAAGGTACTCTAGGAATTTCTGTCTGCAATGCCTCTGTTCCATTTCAGAAACGTATAGAAACACTTTTGATATTTTTTTTGTCTTGCTTGTTTGCCTTTGTTTTCTAATGTATAGGATGAAGTTCGCAAACTAGCCACAAAATTTGATTTGCCAAACAAAGATAGAAAGGACTCGCAGGGAATATGTTTCCTAGGGAAGGTATTCCTTCTGGTTTGGTCGTCTGATTTTTAGGACAGTTTACCTAGTGCAAGTCTGAAACATACGAATATGGTTTTCTGTAATAGATAAAGTTCAGCGATTTTGTGGGAAGACACATAGGAGAGATGGAGGGAATCATATTGGAAGCTGAAACTGGGGATTTTCTTGGTAACCATCGGGGATTTTGGTTTTACACAATTGGACAACGCCAAGGCTTGCGTTTACCAGGTGGACCGTGGTATGTTTCTTAACCTATGTATGAAAATTATAGCTTTTTGTGAAATTGGATGTGATGCAAAATCAGCTTCTGATTCTGAAAACGATTTAGCATGACTTATCGTTAACTTAGTCTATAATACCATACTCGTCTTTACCCATGTGAAGGTATGTTGTTGAAAAGGACACTAAAAACAATGTGGTGTTTGTCTCAAGAAATTACTACTCAATCGACAAGAGAAGGCGGATTTTCCGTGTTGGCTCCTTAAGATGGCTTAGTGGGAAACCTTTAAGCAATGTAAGCCAGCTCTGTTGCAAGGTAAGGAAGATGATGAATTACTTTGTACAAACGATGGGTTTACATATCACTGATAAGTTGAGAGGTGCTTCTATAGGTCCGGCATGGACCTGGCTTCTATAGCTGCCGCTTTGAAATGGAAGCAGAAGGAGATGTTGCGGTTGTACAGCTAGACGAAGACGATCAAGGTCTAGCTGCTGGACAGTTTGCAGCGTTCTATGAAGGAACCACTTGCATCGGGTCAGGTGTAATCATGGAGTCATGGGACGATCAGTATTTCCCGGTCTGTGCAAAAGCCCTTCAACTGGCCTCGATGGAAGACAAAACCAAACTCGGAAAACCAGTCAAAATCAAGACGATGCCTCTTACGCCATCTGCTGAGATTGAGTCAGGAGAAACAACTGCAGAAGAAAATCTGGTGAATGCTTGATTGAGACAAGGAATGAAATGGTGTAGTCTCTCAGGTAAAAGATTTGAAGATCGGCACGAGTAGCGACAAAGATCATACGACATCCATAATTTGTATTGTTAGTTTTTGTTTTTAAAATTAGTTTTATCTGATCCCCTTTTATGATATATGTATTTAAATACACAATCTTTGTTGTTTTGTAATTGCATTATATTCTACTTCTTGGGATAGAGTGACATGCACACATGTCTCCATGTATTTGTTAACTAAAACATAGTGAGAGAGAGGCTAAAGGATGAGAATACCCTCAGGTGAAATTTTTGCTCTGTTTCTTTCTTGAGCTTGAATTCTATTCTGTTTTATGTACTTGAAACATCTACTCTTTATGACTCTATCTTAACCGTTGATAAGACTCAGCCCACAACAACTCTGTTTAGGAATGTTCAGTAGAGAATCACTTGAGGTATAACATTACATACATTAAGCTCTCAACCACACTGCAGTAGATGTCTTTATTTCTACGTCATACTCTTCGTTAATCCATAGCTTAAATCACTTTTTAATTCGCAAATTTAAATGCTAATTCACAAGTACTGCACATGTCTCCTCCATGTGTCTGCCAACTAAAACCTAGTAAACAACAACGTTGGTCAAACGAAATCACCTACCCATCTGAAATATATTGCATCTTCTTCTTGTTTGCTTTGTGTTTCTTCACTTTGACAGGCATGTCGATCTTTGCAGCTTTTATCCTTATCCCTGTTGGTTGCTCTTTAAAAAATGTTTGTTGCAAATGAAAACAAGATTCTTTTCGATCGCAGCTCCTATTATTCATCTTTTTTCGTCCAGTCTCAAGAAATTTGTATAGAAGAATCAACACAAGTGTTGTAGAGTTACTTTGGTTGGAGCTCATATGGCTCGTTGATTGGTGGGCTTCTATCAAGGTTTGGTTATTCTTTTTTAGTTTCTTCATTTGTGCTTTCTTGAAAATGTAGTGATCCTATCTCCAACAAACCACATTTCAAAAAACTCTTCAACTTTGTGCGTCATGTTTACATTATTATTTTTTTTGGTAAATTGTGAATATAATTGATAAACCTCCTGTACAAAGTTGAAAGGAAAAAGATCCTTCCTAGCCATAAAGAGAAGACCCCTTAATGGAGGCAAAATAGACTAGACAGCCGCATGTTATAGCTCTTATAATTGAGCAAATAAGCCTGTTGTGGAAAAGAAATACAGCTCAAGTAGAGTAGAAGTAGCATCCTCCTTGAACGGATAGTGATTAGTCTGGCACGCATGATCCCATCTATCTCCTTTTTTAATTCATTCATCGTCTTCCTTTGATCAGAGAAGACTCGATTGTTTCTTTCTCCCCATATCGTGTATATAGCAACTTGCTGGAAGAGCTTCAACAACATCTTGAACTGGCCCGATATGATAGGGGTTGTTATCCAAGAAGCAATAAGAGGAAGTTGCGTCGGACATGTTGGAACGATAATAGAGCAGAGATATCTTCAAAATTCCTGCGTAAAGTTGCATTCAAAAAACAAATGAGAGTGAGATTCTTCTCCATCCGTGCAAAGCAAGCCTGGTAGCTGAGATACCCCAAGCATTAAGTCGATCCCTTGTCGGATCCCTTGTGTGTCATGTTTACATTATATTCATGTTGTTATTGATAACGGTACGTACCATTCGGTTTGGTTATCTTCTTTTGGGTTTTTTAGTTCAGAAGATCCTATCGAGTCTTTTTGTTTTTCGAGTCTATTTGTGTTTATATCATTTTGGGTTCAAGTTGGTTTGAATATATCCGAATATTTTCACCCTAAAATATTAAATATTCAAAAACTAGTAAATCCAATTTCTCTAATCATATTCATTACAAAAAATATCATACAAAAAATAAGTATGAAATTGAAAATCAAACAGAAAAAATATATTAAATATGAAAAGTTTTAATATTAAACATTTTAAAATATATTAAATATTTGAAAATATAAGTATATTATATTAAGACCTATGTTAGAATACTAAGGTCTCAATACCGAAGTCCTTTAATCATATAAGAGTACCACTTTGGCCCTATCTTAGATATCAGGATTCGACTTTGCCTCTCTACATAGAGTAAATGGCCACATGTTGTGGTATGTAAGAGGTGTGAATATCCTTGTGATCAACAAATTGACCTTTAATGTTAGTTTTTAAAATAAAAAGATCTATGATAGAATTTTTTGGTTTAGTATTTGTTCACATAATTTAATATTTTAACTAGAATTGTGACCCACACCATGCGTTGGATTAGATATTTATATTTAATATACTTTTAACATTTTTATTTTTAATAATTACTAAATCAAAAATATATTTTAATTTTTTATAAAGATAAATATTTACTTATTTTGTTTAACTACTAAATTAGATAAAAAAAATACACAAATTATGTAATTATGATGTCGATTAAATCAAACTTCCGACTTATAGTTCAACATTATGAGCATATAATTTATTTATTGAACTGATTCATATTTTTTTATTACTTTCTTAGTGATGTGAGACTTTTAAAAATATGATTTTATTTATAAGTTGAGTATTTCATATCTGTTTAAAAAAATAAAAAGCACATAGAACCCGAAAAACTTAAATTTTTAATTATATGAATATATTAATTCAAATTTCAATTATATAAGAATAAAATGAAATAAATATATGTTGGATGATAAAATAATAAAAGTATGATATGATTATATATGTGATCTTCTTCTTTAATTAAAATAATGACATAATATTACATAATTTAAATATAAAAACATATGCAGTATTATGTTATTTATGGTAATAACTAGTCCTGGGATTTCGGATATCGTATCGGATACGGTTAAGATATTTCGGATTTCGGATTTTTCGGATATGAGATTTAAGATTCGTTTGCGATCCGAACCAATATCGGTTCGGTTTCGGTTCGGATCTCGTCGGTTCGGATCGGATATCGGATATTGTTGTGTGATCCGAAAAAATATCCGAAATATTTTTCGGATCAATTCGGATCTAATTCGGATCGGATACGGATCGGATATCCGCTCTGAATTGAATAAAAATAACCAAAATAAGAAAAAAAAACCCGAATTAAATCTAAAATCCAAAAACCCGAAAAAAATCCGAAAAATATCCGAAAAAATCCGAAAAATCTGAAAAAAATCCGAAAATTTGGGTAATGCAAAATCCGATATCCGAACCGAAAAATCTGAAAAATCCGAAAATCTAAAAAAAAATCCAAAAAATTTCGGATATCCATGGATATTCGGATATTATCCGATCCGATATCCATGGATATCAAATTCTATATCCGAACGGATATTTTCTCGAATCCGATCCGAATCCGAATTTTCGGATAGGATCTGGTTCGGATCGGATAATTATCCCAGGCCTAGTAATAACATTGTGAAATTTTATGAAATATTTAATCTTTATTTTAAACTAAATATGAGAATGCACCATACAACGACACATCATCATTTAGGAGTTAAAATAAGAAAAAATTGTTGAAATGGGTCAAAAATAACTTATGTTTGGGAAATTAGACCTTTTTATTCATATTTGTGAGATTAGTCTTTATTTTTAGTGCTAATCTTAAACTAACCTTGAGATATATCTGATTTTTGTTTTAATTTTCGTGAATAATTTTTAATCACTTAAACCATCTAAATGAACCAGAATCGATTTTTGGTTCAATTTCAGCGAACCAAAATCGATTCTGGTTCAATAATCGAAGTCACATTTTACAACCTCATGTAAAAACTAGGGTAACTCGTAACTCTTCCACTTCTGCCGTCTTCCAGAACTCGATCTACTTCCAGAACTCGAACCTCTGCCGTCTTCCGATTCTCAACTCCACCGGTCATCATCTCCGCCGATCCGTTGATCCTCTCCGCCGATTTTAACAGGTTTTTCTCGATATATTGGATTCACGAAACTCATGGTATTGGATTTAGGGTTTTGGATTGTATGCGTTTATATTTGATTCTTATCCGTTTGATTCTGATACTCGATTGGATTGTATGCGTTTATATTTCGTTTTGTTGCTGGGGTTTTGATAGTTTTGATTGATTGCATGTTCTTTGTTCGTTCGAATCCGACATTTGTATGCGTTTATATTTCGTTTTGTTGTTGGGGTTTTGATAGTTTTGATTGATTTCATGTTCTTTGTTCGTTCGAATCCGATACTCAGTTGGTTAATTGGTGAATTCTAAGGTTGTCGAAACGAAACTGAGATCGATGTCATGTTTCTACTAGATAATATGAACACGATTCATAATACAGAAGACGAGTTCTGGACCAGATAATATGAACACGTTTTCTGGTCTAGAACTCGTCTTCTAGATTATATCTAGTAGAAACATGACATCGATCTCAGTTTCGTTTTCTGGACCAGAACTCGTTTTTGGGACCAATAATCGTTTTCTGGACCAGANAGATACCTTATGTTGTGCACCTTTCCACAATTTTTTCAATATAACATTCTTTGTTTCACTTTGTAGGATGGAAGGTTGTTTACCAAAGCTGAAATTAAGAGGCGAGACCATTCCCGAGGTGGACCACATAAACAACACTTGCAAGAAGTCGTTGTTGCAGAAGTTAAGTGATGCCTTGCCAGAGGAGTACGCTGCTGTTAAGAGTGACCCAATGTTTGCGAACATCCTCGCGATAAACGACAATGGATTAGGTTATTCTGCGCGCCTTATTCACAG
>OVAO01000810.1:0-18123 GCA_900406285.1 Biscutella auriculata | reverse complement strand
TAGCCTTTGGCTTTCCTTAGATCATATCCCTTTCTATTTCTACCCATTTTTTTTTCTCTTTTCAAGCATTTCCCTGCCAAACTCATAATTTAAACTTAGTTCTACCTATAACCAGATCGAAATCAAGTTCTAGAGTTTAACTAAAATTTTCTTTTATTTTTTTTATCAATTCCCAAACATCCTAGGCTACCCAAACAAATGTTCTTCATTGTCGCTCTCTATACTTTTAGGTTTTTGCAAAATTGCAATCACTAAAATAATGAAGAGATATCACTTAAGTGTTTTAGGCTAGAGGTGCAAAAAGGATTAGAGGGAATCATTCTAAAAATGAGAATGACCGATCTGGGCAAAAAGTGTTTCGGTCTAATGTGCCCAAATTCGTGCTTGAATATAGAAAATACCATGAAACATTAAGCAACCAAAATCATGTTAATTATAGTCGAATTAAAAACTCATATCATTTTGAAAACAATCTTAAACTAACAAGTATCAAAGACCATGGACTTAGCTTATCTTTTATCAGGCATTGTTGCATAGAACTTCAATACTTTTTTAAATTACTAGGTCGGAATCGATGATCTAAAGTGAATNTATAAACGGGACTCCATCCTATACTAAGATGCAATGCAATCCTAGACACTTAAACCCGAATAAAAACAAAAACATTTTTGGTTTTTTAAAAAAAAACGAACAAGCAAACTTATATATATATATAGATGAAATAATGCTAAAACGAACAAGCAAACTTATTAGTCGAAAGGTGGTCTCTCCCCCAAACTTAAACAACACAGTCCATGTGTGTCTTTGCTTAGAAAAGAGCCGAAGAGGAATAGTTTGAAACGAAATTATGCAAATATGCAAGGTGACAGAGTGATACCGGGATTGGAACGAAAAAGGATCGTGGGTTCCTGAAGTGCGTGCGCCGGTCATGCACACCGGTGTGTGCAGACCGGTGCGGTCCGGGCAGGTGTTGTCGCGGTGTTTGCGCCGGGCAGGTGTTGTCGCGGTGTGCAGACCGTCGTGGTCTGTCCAGAGCAACTGCGTGCGTCCCACCAGTCAAGCACACCGGTGTGTACAGACCGGCGAGACTCTCCTCGTACTCGCTGTATGATGCGGGCCGGTCAGAACTGACCGCTGTGACTGACTGGCGCTGGCTACATGAACGTTTTCCTCTACCACGCCGGTCAGCACAGACCGACGGTGCTGACCGCTGGGTGTCCTCCGGATGCACATGCTACCCTAATGCCTTAATCATAGTGAGCTTTTGATCAATCAATCATCAAAATCCGAAAACCAAATCCAATTTTCCAATAAAAAGAATCAAAATGACAATGAAAAGTCAATAAAAATCAAAAGCAGTAAAAAGGATAAACATGGGACTTCCTCCCAAGTGAGCTTGTTTAACGTCATTAGCTTGACTGGGTTGGGAGATCTTAGTTCTGGTTGATACAAACTTTGGCTTCCTCCTTGTATTTCCCTGAAATTGGTCTTGGCTCATACTCTTGGATTCCATAAGTCCCCAAATCAAATGTGATCTTTGCTTCCTTCATGCGAATTTCAGCTTGTGTAGACGACATGAAAGGTCTACCAAAGATCAGTCGAGCCTTGTTCTCTCTCTCCATCTTCAACACCATAAAATCTGTCGGTACCTCCACTCCTCTGAGAGTCACTGGAAGGTCCATGAGCATACCTAAAGTTTGCTTTAGTGAGTTTTTTGCCAGGAGAACTGATGACCTACAGGGAATAAAAGAGGTAAAACCTAGTTTTTCAGCAATAGACAATGACATAACATTAACGCTAGCACCTAAATCCAGCAAGTATTCATCAAACATAGAATCGAGTAATGTGCAAGGGATCAGAAAACTCCCTGGATCTGCTTTCTTTGTTGGTCTGAGGTGCGTTGTGTCATCTGGAATGAAGATTTTCTTTTGATGCTCGATTTTCTCGATCTTCTTAAAGACATCGTCTTTGAGCGACTGCTGAACATTAGGAACATCTAGGACATTTTCAATTTCAGGCATCTACTCCCTCAGTGCCTTCAAGTCCTTGATGAACTTCATCTTTCGCGCGAGTGCTAAACGGCCTGGGAAAGGAATTTGATGTACATATGGCTTAAGCACGGGAGGTTTGTACTCTTTTACTTCGGGTCTTTCTTGAATAGTTGCGTCCCTGCCGAAAAGCTCCTTATCCTCGATGATATTCACAGTAGATATGGCCTGAACATCGTCATGACTGTGCGACTCAGACATTCTTGGAAGTTGACCCTGAGGTCGCCTAGCAGTTTGGGCGACTTGGGCAATTTGGGTGTCGAGTGCCTTCATGTGGATCGATATGTGTTCAATCTTCCCATTCAGGTCATTGTACATACCATCAACTTTCGAGTTGATCTCCCTCTTGAAGCTATTCAGATCAGCTGTGTACTTCCTTTGACCTTCTAGCAGTTGTTTAAGCAGGGAAATGCTCTGATCATCAGAAACTCCAACGTTTGGATGGGAATACCCCGGTGGCTTTTGATTGAATTGTTGTCTTTGTCCACCTTGGTTCTGGAAATTTTCCTTGTTCTGAAATTGTTGTTGAGGCTGGAAGTTCTTTTGGGGTGGGTACACTTGATCCTGCGGGTTAGCAACATTATTGCTTCGGTATGAGAGGTTTGTGTTGGGGTTGTAGTTGTAGTTGTACTGTCTCTGGTACCCCTGATTTCCCACGTAGTTAACCTTTTCTTGGTCATAGTTGTCAGCATAGTCGTCAGCTGGGTCAATGACGTGAATCGGTTTCTTCTGGATCTGCATCACACGATCTAGCTTGTCATTCAAATCTTTAAGATCAGCTTTGTAGCTTGATTCAACTGAGACATCATTCCTTGACATTGAGCGATCAAATCTCCAGCATGGGATGCGTCACTTTGAGCCATTTTCTCAACCAATACTAGTCCTTCTGCATAAGATTTGTCAACGAAACTACCTTGACTTGCAGTGTGAAGCATTGCCTGATAATCTCTCAGTAGGCTTCTGTGAAAAGTGTCCAATAGGCTCTCAGGAGTGAAGCCATGGTGAGGGCATTTCAATGTGTAGCTCTTGAATCGCTTACAAGCATTAGCAAAGGATTCCATGTTCATTTGCCCAAATGTAGCAATGTTGCTTCTGAATTTTGCGGTCCTTGATAACGAGAAGAAGCGTGAGAGAAATGCCTTCTTGCAATCATCCCAAGTTCTTATAGCTCCATGTCCTAGTCCCTTCTCCCAGTTCTTTGCATCACCTCCCAAGAAAAATGGGAACAGTTTGAGTTTGTAGGCGTCTTCAATAACACCATTCAGCTGAACCGTACCACACACTTGGTCGAAATTGTCCAAGTGTTCCAAGGGGTCTTAATTTTATATTCCATGGAAAGGGTTGTTCATAACCATATTGAGGACTCCTGATTTGATATCGAAATTGTTGGCACAAAGTGAAGGGGGTTGAATGCCATTCCTATTACCATGTACTGTGGGTTCATTTGTTTCTCATATAGTCCTAGAAGGGTTCGCACATCGGCCTTGAGTTTGTGCAACTGGTGGGTTGGGTTGGACTTGTGGGATTGGATTCCCATCACCATTTTCCTGCGGATTATTGACGTTGTTCGCGTTATCTACCATCTCTTGTTCTTTGAGAAAATCTTGTTGTTCTAGTCTTTGTTTTTCCTTCCTTAGTTGACGTTTTAGAGCCATGATATCCCGAGGATTTTGCAACTGAGTTCTAGAAACTTTGGATCTAGTGCTCATACACCTGAAAGAAAAGACAAATGTAGAAGAACTAGTAAAGTGAAAATAAAAATAAAAGAAAAAGAACCTAGTCCCTAGAAAATGCAAAAACCTAACGGTTAACTAAAATCCCGATTTGGCAACAACGCCAATTGATAAGATGGATTTTTGTGTCGGTTTATCAATGTAGTATGGGGTAAGATGTGTGATCGGAATGTCGAACCAACTCGGGGGTAATTAACTCACAAGCCTTATGATGGATTTTACTAAGTCTAGGTAACATAAAAAGGGTTTGTTCTGTCACTAACAACTCCTAAGAAAACAAATAAAATAAAGCGGTAGACTAATTAGAAATGAAAATTCAGAAATGGTGGAAAACTCATGGATTAGGAATCTTGATATCGGTAGAGGTTTTCATGCTAGATTGGTTTACTACACTCCCTTGGGCTTATCCTATGTCTAAGAATTTCTAATATAGACTAATTCTTTCTCGTGATGGAAGCCCCTTTGCTAACATACTAGTACACAAATCTCTTGGCAATGAAGCATGAATAGAAAGCACTTAACATAATTCCATACAACAATTAGCCAATAACTTAAACAATCTCTTGGAAAGAATTGACTAACAACCTATTCACTTATTCGGGAATTCTATCAAACAGCTTTCGGGCAATAAATCTCCTAAGATCTAGATTAGGTTAGCTACTCTTATTCTAGCATTAAGTTCATGAATAGATTGAGAATATTATTTCTACTATAGATCTAAACCATTTCTAGCAATCAACTTTACCGGATCTAACCCCTAATCCATAAGTTATAGAGACTACTCACAACTCATGCCTAAAACACTTAACGAGTTTTTATGCATGATTTGTGAGAGGGATTGAGATTAGAAACTAAGAATCAAACAAAATAACAAGTACATTCAAATGAGAAATAATTGTATAAATAAAAGTACCAAAGAAAATCTCTCACAAATGAGATCTAAAACTTCAAAACTTAAGAAAAATGAGACTAAAAACGTTCTTAGGGTTTTTGGGATTGGATCCTTATATAGAGGATCAAAATTAAGGGCATAAAAGGAAATAATTTTGATGTCGGCGGGCCTCCGCCGGTCAGTGCAGACCGGCGCACTTGACCGACGTGCTTCGTCCGTCGTCCCTGGTTGAGTTCCACCGGGCAGACATGACCAGCGGGATTGACCGGCGGTTTTCCTTCAGATCACGATGTTTGAGTTCCACCAGTCTAGCATGACCGGTGGTGTTTACCGGCGATCTTCCTCCATATCGCGCTGTTTCAGATCCTATTGTAACACTTGCAACATGACACAAGGTATACCAACCATTTGCCACTTCCTACAACCATAAGTTTGGGCATTCATGTCCACACGGTAACCGACTCCATTCAGCTGAACCTCAAATAAATCATTCTGTCCCTGCAATGTTGTGCCACTGATCATCTTCTCTGTCTCCTCATGAGCTCTCCTTGTGAACCTTGTTTTCAATCTGCCTGCAATAGATGACCTCATTGCATTTCGAACCATACAATGACGCCTAATATCCTCTAACAAGTCTAGTAAATGGTTTCTCCTTGCTTCATGAATGGTTCTGTTAAAAGACTCACTCAAATTGTTGAGATTATCGTTGCAAAAAAAACATAACCTAAAGAATACCTTAAACCAAGTAAACCGACGGTTTAAGAGGACTAGAGCAAACTTAAAGCTCCTAAGCTTGACCTTAAACCTCTCCCGAAAGGTCTTAAATATGAGTTTCTTGGTCCTAACTCAACCTACCATGTGATCATAAATGATTCATTAGAGGACGAAGAGGTTGAATGCCTGATTTCCGAACTCAGGAAATAAAGAAGAGCCATTGAATACTCTCTAGATGACATAAAAGTGATTTCCCCTTCGTTTTGTATGCATAGAATTCATTTGGAAAATGAATCAATGCCGTCTATAGAGCACCAAAGACGGCTAAACCCCAACTTAAAAGAAGTCGTGAAAAAGGAGATTCTTAAACTGCTTGATGCTGGAATCATATATCCTATCTCTGATAGTAACTGGATCTCACCTGTGCATGTGGTTCCCAAAAAGGGTGGAATCATTGTCATAAAAAATGATGACGACGAGTTGATCCCCACCTGGACTATAACTTGCCACAAAGTATGTATCGATTACAGAAAGCAACTAGGAAAGATCATTTTCCCATACCCTTCATCGATCAGATGCTTGAGAGATTAGCTAACCATCCCTACTACTGCTTCTTGGACGGATACTCTCGATTCTTTCAAATACCCATTCCTCCACAAGATCTAGAGAAAATAATTCCTAAAACACTCCAAGCGTTTCTACTGGGATGAACCTTACTTGTACACTCTGTATGGATAGTCTATACAGGAGATGTGTCGGTGAAGAAGAAGTTGAAGGAATTTTAATATAGTGCCACGGTTTCCCTCACGGTGGACATTTCACAACTTTCAAAACTGTTGCAAATATACTGCAAGCCGGTTTCTGGTGGCCCACTATGTTTAAGGATACACACCACTTCATAGTGCGTTATGACCCATGTCAAAGGAAGGGCAACATCAGCAAGAGAAATGAGATGCCTCAAGACCCGATGATGGAAGTCGAGGTATTTGACGTCTAGGGTATAGACTTTATGGGCCCCTTTCGAACCTCTTTCGGAAATACTTACATCCTAGTGGTTGTTGACTATGTGTCAAAGTGGGTGGAAGCAATAACATGCCACACTAATGATGCTAAAATCGTCACGAAACTGTTTAGACCATGTACATTGAAGGATTTAGAAGAGTTATTGGGCCTTAATAAAACTCAAAAAATAAATGAAAAAAATAAAGAAAGGTTGATCCGGTTCTCGTAAGAGAACTTTAGAGCATGTCCAATGGTAAGATACAAATGAGGGGTTCTTAAGATTTAATTAATCAAAAATAATGCTAAGATACAAATGAAGAGACTTTTGAATTTTAATCAAAAAAAGAGGGCTCCAATAGTAGAATTAATTTGAGTTTCTTAAGATTAAAATTTAATTTTTTTATAAATTATAATATTAGAAATAAAATGTAATTTATTTAAGTTTCTTTAAACTTATAAATAATTTCATAACGTATATAATTATAAATAAAATGCAATAAAAACATATTATAAAAAGAAGTACATATTTAAACATGTAAAAACGGTTAATCCTAATCTTGATTCGTGTCGAACTTGAGCCAAATATTCTCAACCAAACCCGTTTTCAATTGTTGGTGTATTGCGTGATCCCGAACTCGGATTCGATTGCTCATAATATTGCCTAGAATGATTTAAATTACAATATCTATAATTTTTTTAATATAAACTAAAATATCTCTAACCAACTAACTAGGATATTAAATAAAAATATTCAGTTAAATAATGATAATGAGCAAATAATTTAATTTTAAAAGTAGGTTAAAATATCCCTAACCGACTAACTAAGATATTAAATAAAAGTATTCAATTAAATAATGATAATGAAATAATTATATTTGATAAAATTTTAAATGTAAACTAAATAACTTTTGCTAGCTATGTTAAAAAAATTATATTTTATTAAAACAAAAATATTTTTATTATAAAAATATCCGCGTTGAACGCGGGAGCAGTTCCTCATTAAAAATAAGGAAATGAGCGAGCTGAAGAAGAAAAAAAAGAGAAAAAGTTGGACAGGCGAATGATCCAATGACACATGGCAGTTCTTCATGTATAAGATAAGTTCTTGTTGAAGATGCGTATCTTGAGTGAAGAATACAAACTGTTCAATTTTATATTATTTTTTTTTTTCAAGAACCTCTCGCTAGTTTACCGTTGTAGTTGGTCTTAAGAAGCGTTTCTGATCTTTGACATGTCGTTCTCTTATTGGACGAGAGAAACAGAGATTTCACTGTTGATTTGGCTCGTGCGTACCAATCGGGACCTGCTTCGAGCCCTAGCTTATCGCTATGGAGACGGAAGAAGGAAATGAGCAAAGAAGGCTTGATTGTTGCCAAGGAGCTCAAGCGGCTCCAATCCAAATTGGTTCGACTCGATCGTTTCATTGGTTCGCATGTCTCTCGCCTCATTAAATCTGATCTCGTTGCTGTTCTTACTGAATTTCAGAGACAAGACCAAGTTTTCCTCTGTATGAAGGTAAAATTTTAATTTTCCCCAAGTAGTCAATTTTCAATCGTTAGTCCAGTCGTTACCAAGCGGTTGCATAATCCATTGAAATTTTGGTTAAAAGTTTTGATTTTTATAAATGGGGTCAATGTTTGAAAAAGCTTCGTCTCATTTCTTTGAAGTATAATTTGGTTCAAGTGTTTTCTTTTCAGCTCTATGAAGTTGTCCGAAGAGAAATATGGTATAGACCGGATATATATGTTCTTTTACAGAGACATGCTTATGATGCTTGCAAGAAACATGAAAGTTGAGGAAACAAAGAAAGTATGGGGAGATTTAAAGAAAGAAGGAGCTTTGTTTGATCAACACAGAAGAAGCAACAACAGAAGAAGCAACAACAGAAATCGATCTTGAATAGCGAGGTATGTTTTTTTTTTATGATACTGTTTATTTTCTCTCGGTTCGAATTTCCATGTGTTGAATCATTCCTTGGTGTTGTATTGAGGTATGAACGTATCAGTTTAGGGCTTAACTTATGAATCTATTCATGTTTCTATAGACTTTAGTTTTCTTTTGCTCCTCTCGGTTTCATTTCTCTGTCTCAAGAAAGATACAGATCTTTGTTCTTTTAATTTGGAAATCCAGTTGTGTTTGATTCCAGATAGATTCATCATTCATTCTCCACAACAAAAGAGAATTTTCAGTGTTAAACGTGTATGGCTATTGAAAACTAAAGATGATGGAGTAATTGAAGAAGCATTTGAGAAGCTTACAAGGATTATTCATAAAAATGTCAAAACACTGTTTTATAATACTAAATCTCTCTCAGAAAACAGTCGGTTCTGTTTTGTTGGTCAACAAACTCGATTCTTTTTGTTAGACTTTGGCAATTAGCTATGTAATTTTCCAAGGTAAAACACTAATTCTCCCTAATTAGTCAATATTAATATATAATTTTTTTTAAGAACCTCTAGTTAAGATCCATCAATGGAGGTATAAATTGGTATAGGGTTCTTAATAAATATGATTTCCAAAAATATTATTATAATATTTCATAGAACTCTTAATTAAGAGTCTTCAATGTGCATGCTCTTAAAAGCATAATTTTCCCGAGGTTTAGAATTCCTAGAATCGTCATAAGTGATGGTAGATCCCACTTCATAAATAGGACTTTTGAGAAACTTTTGAGGAAGTATGGGGTAAAGCACAAAGTTGCCACACCTTATCATCCTCAGACTAGTGGTCAAGTCGAATTCTCTAACAGAGAAATTAAGTCCATCCTTGAAAAGACTGTTGGAATCTCCAGGAAATATTAGTCTACTAAGTTGGATGATGCGCTATGGGCCTATAGAACAGCCTTTAAAACTCCCATAGGAATCACACCTTTCAACCTTATGTATGGGAAGTCTTGCCATCTGCCTGTAGAAATGGAGTATAGAGCTCAATGGGCGATCAAGTTTCTCAACTTTGATCTTAAATCCGCTAAGGAAAAGCGTGAAATACAACTTGAAGAGTTGGATGAAATTTGCCTAAATGCTTATGAAAGCGCCCGACTTTACAAAGAAAAAACCAAGGCCTTCCACGACAAGAAAATTGTCCGTAAAAAGATCAAGGAAGGAGAACTTGTGTTACTCACAAACTCGAGGTTAAGACTCTTCCCGGGAAAACTGATATCGAGATGGTCGAGACCCTTTCCTGTTTTAGAAGTGTGTCCTTTTGGTGCGGTTGTTCTTCAAAATGATAAAGGCGACGCGTTTGTCTTCAATGGTCGTCGTGTGAAGCCTTATTTAGCAAAAGCTATGGTTGAAGACTTTTGTTTTCATTAGATTTTCAAAAGAGAGCTTTAACATATTTACTCACAATCATCGAGTCCGTTCGTGTAGTTTTGAAAAGTCCTAAAGTTCTAAGTTCGTGATCTGGAAGTTTAAAAAGCTAAGTCCTCGGATTTTGAAGTCTACTAGCTTAGGAATGCTTTCATTATTATTTGTGTTTAAACCTGAATTTTAATTAGCATGATCTTGGCTGCACAATACATTCATGGTTTTCTTATTTCAAACGAGTTTTGGGCACTTTAGCCTATACACTTTTGCCCGAACTCGGTCATTCTCCCTTTTAGAATGATTTCCCTCTCTCCCTTTTATCCTAGCCTAAACACTTGTGAGAACTTTTGATTGATTTAGTGAATGCGGTTTTACAAAAACTTGAGAGATTAAGAGCACCGATTGAGAACATCCAATGGGTAGTCTAGGATGTTGGGTCCGAGAGGAAAAGAAAAGAAAGCGTGGGAAGTCTAAAGTATCGTTTATCATACATTGGGTAGAACAAGTTAGGAGTCTGGGAGAGTTTATTGAAAAAGAAAAAAGAAAGGAAAAGAAAGAAAAAAGAAATGGGTGGGTAGAGAAAGGAAGAAGAGAAAAATCACAAAAAGAGAAAAAGGGGGATGTGGATTATGAAACCAAAGCGGTTTAGATAGGCTCTAGTTTAAGGAAAGAAAAATACTCCAAGGGAAGGAAATATAAGAAAAGAAAATGAAACAAAAGAATAAAAACCTTGGAGTAGAAAAAGAAAAGAGTATAGAAAGAAAGAAAAATGGTGAAGAAAGAAATTCAAAGAGAGTAGGATTGGGTATGTTTAGAGTTTAGTTTAGATGGTTCTGGATGCTCGATATTGGTCCCCTAAACGCTCTCTATCTGGCTCGGTTTTGCTCTAACCCTTTCACTCCGCGAGAGAACCCTTGTTACAATTAACCTCCATGCCTTGAGGAACCTTCTCTCTTTCCTGCATTAAAAATCCCCTTTATACCGAACTAATTGAAACCATTGTGTATGTCTTGATCATGTTTCACCCTCACCTGAATGAATGTAGGAAAGCATGAATAGGCTTAGTTAGGTGAATCGCATTGGCTTGGTAATAATGATTGATAGAAATTGATCCTGAATGTTATGACGAGTATTTATGCATGACTGGAAACGCTCTCATTGTTGATTTTAGGCTGTTAAGCTCTTGGTTTTCAAACCTCTTTCTCTTATTTTAATTTTGTGACGCTTGAGGGCAAGTAGAGTTTAAGTTTGGGGGAGTTGATATGCTCGGTTTTTATCGTTATTCTAGTCCCGTCTTTTCCTTGGTTTTGTACATTTTCGGTTGTTTTAGAGTCTTTTAGGATTGCATTTGTGTACATATTGCATTTCCAGGTGTTTAGAAAGGATCGTGCAACATTCGGGATCAAAAAGGACTGAAACGAGCAAAAACAAGTCAACTCCGGAAGTCAACCAGAGTGAATATCGGCCACAGAGCAACCAACATCGGCCAGGGAGTGCTCCATGACTCAATATTGGCACGATATCGGCCACTTCATGCCCCACGTCTCAATACCGGCCAAGGAAGAGATGATATCGGCCACTTCATGCTCCATACTCCAATATCGGCCACAGAAGGATCAATATCGGCCACGTCTTGGCCGATATTGAGTGTGCTATTTGCCCAAAAAGACAGATTTACCCCTAGCTCGTTTTAACCCTAATTGTCTCTCTATTTAAGCTCTTTTTGCCATTTTGGGTAAGGTTATAGGTTATTGTTGGAGAATCTTCCCTTTTAGTTTTTGCCTCTTAGGTGTAAACTCTAGATCTAAGTTTGTAATCAATTTTTAAGTTTTAATCTGAATCTCTGCTTTAGCCTTGATCTCTTTCTTATTTTAAAGCTTAGATCTTAGGTCTTAATCATGCCTAAGCATGGATCCCAAGTAGGATTTTGTGCTCTGGCCATGATTAGTGAGTAGTCTTTTATCCTGAGCCTATGGATTAGTTAGATCTGGTGATTTTAGGGACAAATCTAGTGTTTATGCTTTTATTCTTTCATTAATCTTCATGTGTTGTGTGTTTGATGCTTTAATAGATCTGATCCATCTTCTTTAGATATGTTCCTATCTGGTTTGCCTAGGAGACTTTGATAGGTTGTTAGATCTGAGCAATGCATGCTGAATTTATTCTATTGACACGAGAGTGCTTAGGATTGTTTAGAGATTGAAAGGAATTGTTCTTATTGCTTTCTGGATATTGAATCTAGTCAAGATATTACGAGGATCTTATCTGGAAAAGAGATATTTGACGTGAGAGCGCGGATCTTCTTTTGATATTTCTAGATCTAGGATTAGCATAATCCTGTTTTAATTAAACACTTGTTTCCTGAACCCTAATCATTGGTTTCTTTCTCTAGTCCATTGCCTTAGGATTGTTTCAGCCTTGCCTTTCACTTGCTTTGTTCTGTTTTTCTTTATGCCATTATCTTAGGATTGTTAGTGCCAGCGTTCAATTCANTAGACCAGCTAGACTCTGTATAGGCTGATTGACCTAGTGCAACTCCCGATTTGGTTCGATATTTCCCACTTCCCTTTATTGCATGTGGTTGGTATTCTTCTTTGCTCTACTCATCCATAGTAGTCCAGCGGGAAAAACCAATCTAAAATAAATTGGCGCCGTTGCCGATTTGAGATTCTTTTCGTACTAGCAATTAGTCCTTTGCATTTGACTGGGACTACGCTTTCTTTTCCTTTCACTCACTTTTCTCCTTAGACGATTTCAGGTACCCTGAATCACTATGGAAACTCATCCGCACATCTTCGGTGGAGCTTATCACCCCCCGCCTACTGATCAGATGATTGGTTTCAAGGATACCCCGATAATCTACGAGATGTGATCTGGGATTCGTGCCCCACCAATAACCTCACACTCATTCCAAATCGGGTCAGAATTTATTGCATTATAGAATAACATAAATTTCGTGGTTCTCCTAATGAAGACACCTTAGAACATTTAGATCGTTTTGATATGATTTGCCATACTATTAAATTTGATGGTGTGAGTGAAGACGCACTTACATTACGTCTTTTCCCTTTCTCGCTTGGCAAATGTGCGCATCACTGGCAGAAAACACTCATGAAGGATTCCATTGTTACATGGACCGCATGCAAGCGGGCGTTCTTATTTAAAAAATTTCCCCCTACTATGACCACGAATTTTCGGAAAGCAATTTCCGTATTTCAGCAAACTACCACTGAATCTCTAAGTGATGCATGGGAGCGTCTACGTGATTACACCTCACAATGCCCGCATCACGGATTTTCGGATGCTAACCTTCTGAGCACTTTTTACCGCGACCTTCTACCTCGTTGTCGTTCTGTTCTCGACACGGCTAGTATCAAATGTTTCCTTAAGAAGACTATCGCTGATGGTTACACCTTAATCGACAACCTAACCACAAGCGAAAGCCAATATGGATCTGTATTCAATGATTCTTTTGGTGACACCCCTCCTAGTTTGGATAACCATTATCAGAAACAGATCGATGCGCTTACGGCTAAGATCGATCAATTGCTCAGCACAAAATCTGAAACCCTTCTTCTTATCGAGGCCCATGTTTAGAAAACGCCTAATCTTCCTTGTTTGGAGAACGTTTCTTCCTTTCAGAACCTCGATCTCCAACCACCTTTTCCCCCATACCAACACCCTTTTCCTATACCATCTCCCTTATCCACCCCACCTGATTCATTTCTGCAATTGCGACTACTTCTTTTCTTAACCACCTCGCTACGACATAGGAAACATTCAACACTCACATCGGAGAGTTATACCAGCACGCCGATCTGGCGATAGCAGACTCCAAAAAGCAACTTTCCGAACACTATGCTGATTTCGCTCACCAAATACATCTTCTCTCAAAGGTCGTGGGCCTCGTGGCTAAGATAGATGTTACTCCTACGACAGACAGTCAACCGGACTTCGTTCCCACCATTACTCTTCGTTCCGGCAAAGCCTTACCGCCTAGGACTCCCATTGTGGACAATGCGAAGCTAAGTTTGGGGGAGGAAACTCCGAGAGTTGATAAGCCTGCAATGGATCCAATTGTCAAAGACATTGAAAGCGAAGACCATATCGAAAGTGAGGCCGCTCAACCAGCAAAGAAAAGTAGTAGAGCTACAAACCTTAAAGTCCTGCACTACATGCCACGTTATGAACCAAAACTTCCATTTCCTGGACGCCACAAAGATAATCTGATTAAGAAAATCAAGGTCAGTTTGAAGAACAGATGAAAGAAGTTCAGATAGTTATGGCTATATTAGATTCCGTTATGCTCATACCTCAGTATAGCAAGTTCTTAAAAGACGCTATCAAGAGCAAGCTAAAAGACATGGAAGGAAGAATAGATCTAACCGAGGAATGTAGTGCGATTATTCAGACTTTACCTCCTCTCGAGAAATTAAAAAACCCAGAAAGCTTCACCATACCGTGCTCCATAGCACATCCGATGTTTGATAAATGCCTCTACGATCTTGGAGCAAGTGTGAACGTTATGCCACTCTCCATTGCTCGGAAATTCGGCTTCAACACCTTTAAGCCTTGCATAATATACTTAGTGTTGGCTGACCGATCTGTAAAAATCCCTATAGGAATTCTAGAAGATCTGCCACTCTGCGTAAACGGAACACAAATCCCAATAGACTTCGTTGTCCTCAAAATGAAAGAGGAACCCAAGGACCCTCTCATTCTCGGACGACCTTTCCTAGCAACTGCTGGAGCTGTCATCAATGTCAAAAATGGCAAGATAGACCTCCATCTGGGTACGGATCAAGTGCAACAATTTGACATGAAAGAGGTCATGAAAAAGCCAGATCTTGATGATTATACCTTCAGTATTGAAATACTTGATGAGTTAACTGACGAGTACCTAGACGAGGTGACGGAAGAAGTTACCAAGGTTGAGGAGGAAAATAAACTATTTGGAATACAAAAAGGCGTTAGACCTACAAGACTCTGATGGAGATATTAAATTTAAAGAATTTCCCCTACCAAAAAGCCTTGATGATAAGACAGCAAAGGCTGGAACCCAAAAGAAAACTCGTAAACCCACAGTTGAAGAGGACTGGAGCGAACTTAAAGCTCCTAAGCTTGACCTTAAACCTCTCCTGAAAGGTCTCAAATATGAGTTTCTTGGTCCTAACTCAACCTACCCTGTGATCATAAATGATTCATTAGAGGACGAAGAGGTTGAATGCCTGATTTTCGAACTCATGAAATACAGAAGAGCCATTGGATACTCTCTAGATGACATAAAAGGGATTTCCCCTTCGTTATGTATGCATATAATTCATTTGGAAAATGAATCAATATCGTCTATAGAGCACCAAAGACGGCTAAACCCTAACTTAAAAGAAGTTGTGAAAAGGAGATCCTTAAACTGCTTGATGCTGGAATCATATATCATATCNGATCTCACATATGCATGTGGTTCCCAAAAAGGGTGGAATCACTGTCATAAAAAATGATGACGACGAGTTGATCCCCACCAGGACTATAACTGGCCACAGAGTATGTATCAATTACAGAAAGCTAAATTCAGCAACTAGAATAGATCATTTTCCCCTACCCTTCATTGATCACATGCTTGAGAGAACCATCCCTATTACTGCTGCTTGGACGGATACTTTGGATTCTTTCAAATACCCATGCATCCACAAGATCAGGAGAAAACAACTTTCACTTGTCCCTATGGCACTTTTGCTTATAGGAGGATGCCCTTTGGCCTGTGTAACGCACCTGCGATATTTCAGCGGTGTATGATGTCAATATTCTCAGAACTAATTGAGGATATCGTTGAAGTCTTCATGGATGATTTCTCAGTACATGGATCCTCATTTTTTGCCTGCTTGGCCAACCTCTATAAGGTCCTTGAGAGGTGTGAGGAAACCAATCTGGTGCTTAACTCGGAAAAATATCATTTTATGGTAAATAATGGAATAGTCCTGGGACATAAGATATAAGAAGCAGGAATTGAGGTCGAAAAGGGCAAAATAGATGTCATGATGCATCTGGCATCGCCAACTAATGTAAAGGGAATCATGAGTTTCCTCGACCACGCCGGTTTTTACCGATGTTTCATTAAAGATTTCTCGAAAATCGCGAGACCTCTGACGAGACTTCTCTGTAAAGAGACATAATTCACCTTCGATGATGAATGTCTGGCAGCCTTCACAAAAATCAAGCAGGAACTGATAAGCGCACCCATTGTCCAACCCCCAGATTGAGGACTGCCATTTAAGATAATATGCGACGCTAGTGATTATGTTGTAGGAGCAGTCTTTGGGCAGAGAAAGGACAAAAAACTGCATGTCATCTATTATGCATCAAAACGCTTGATGATACTCATATGAAGTATGCTACCACAAAGAAGAAGCTGATATCGATAGTTTTCGCAATTGAAAAATTTAGGTATTACCTGGTAGGCTCAAGAATCATCGTCTACACAGATCATGCAGCCCTAAGGCATTTGTTCGCAAAGTAAGATGCAAAACCCAGATTACTCAGATGGATCATGTTACTTCAGGAATTCGATCTTGAGATAAAAGATAAAAAGGGAATAGAAAATGGGGTTGCAGATCATCTGTCCAGAATGAGAAATCGACAAAGGTATGCCTTTAGACGATTCACTAACAGAAGAGCAGCTGATGGGCATATAGTTCTATAACCATCTAGAAACTATGCATGACACGCTATGCGATATAGGCGTTGTCACTGTAACTTCTCAGAGAGATCCCTGGTATGTTGATTTTGTGAAATTTCTTGCATGTGGAACGGAACCACCAGACTTGGAAGGATATAAGAAGAAGCAATTCCTAAAACACTTCAAGCGTTTCTACTGGGATGAACCTTACTTGTACACACTCTGTAAGGATGGTCTATATAGGAGATGTGTCGCTGAAGAAGAAGTTGAAGGAATTTTAATGTAGTGCCACAGTTCCACTCACGGTGGACATTTCACAACTTTGAAAACCGTTGCAAAGATACTGCAAGTCGGTTTCTGGTGGCCCACTATGTTTAAGGATACACACCACTTCATAGTGCATTGTGACCCGTGTCAAAGGAAGGGCAACATCAGCAAGAAAAATGAGATGCCTCAAAACCCGATAATGGAAGTCGAGGTATTTGATGTCTGGGGTATAGACTTTATGGGCCCCTTTCCAACCTCTTTCGGAAATACTTACATCCTAGTGGTTGTTGACTATGTGTCAAAGTGAGTGGAAGCAATAACATGCCCCACTAATGATGCTAAAGTCGTCACAAAGCTGTTTAAGAGCATAATTTTCTCGAGGTTTTTTGGAATTCCTAGAATCGTCATAGGTGATGGTGGATCCCATTTCATAAATAGGACTTTTAAGGAAGTATGGGGTAAATCACAAGGTTGCCACACCTTATCATCCTCAGACTAGTGGTCAAGTTGATGTCTGTAATAGAGAAATTAAGTCCCTCCTTGAAAAGACTGTTGGAATCTCTAGGAAAGATTGGTCTACTAAGCTGGATTATGCGCTATGGGCCTATAGAACAGCCTTTACAACTCCCATATGAACCACACCTTTCAACCTTCTTTATGGGAAGTCGTGTCATCTGCATGCAGAAATGGAGTATAGAGCTCAATGGGCGATCAAGTTTCTCAATTTTGATCTTAAATCCGCTAAGGAAAAGCGTGAAATACAACTTGAAGAGTTGGATGAAATTCGCCTAAACGCTTATGAAAGCGCCCGACTTTACAAAGAAAAAACCAAGGCCTTCCACGACAAGAAAATTGTCTGTAAAAAGATCAAGGAAGGAGATCTTGTGTTACTCTTCAACTCAAGGTTAAGACTCTTCCCGGGAAAACTGAAATCGAGATGGTCGGGACCCTTTCCTGTTTTAGAAGTATGTCCTTATGGTGCGGTTGTTCTTCAAAATGATAAAGGCAACGCGTTTGTCGTCAATGGTCACTGTGTGAAGCCTTATTTAGCAGAAGCTATGGTTGAAGATATCGACTGCATCCATCTTTTAGATTTCCCCTGAAAGTCCATTGAGCGTTTGTCAAACTAATGACGTTAAACGAGCTCGCTTGGGAGGATGTCCCATGTTTATCCTTGGAAATAGTCTTTAGCGATCTTAAACTAGGGATTTTGCTTGCTATCGGGGTTGCTTGGAGTTTTTCATTTTTGATTGCAGGTTCTGGAGAAGCGAAGCGGAATAAAAAAAAAATAAAAAAAAATCAAAAAAATCCAAAAAAAATCAAAAAAATCAAAAAGAAAATCAAAAAAAAAATCAAAAAAAAAATTAAAAAAAAAATCAAAAAAAATCAAAAAAAAAATCAAAAAATTTTAAAAAAACCAAAAAGATTTTTGTTTTCATTCGATTTTCAAAAGAGCGCTTTAACATCTTTACTCGCATGAAACCAAAGC
>OVAO01000809.1:0-18131 GCA_900406285.1 Biscutella auriculata | reverse complement strand
AAATTTAATAAACAAGAGAATTAGAAAATTTTAAATAATTATTAAAATGCATATAATACTTTTTTAATAGTAATACAAACAAGAATTCCATAAACTAAAAGAAAACTTATATTTTATTTTTTTGTAATATTGGTTGTATTTTAGAATTGGCTAACAATATTAAAAAAGTATGTGTACAAAGAATTAATCATACTGGTTAAAATTTATTGACAACTAAATACAAATAATAAAATATTAATTATATAACTACAATAATATATTTATTAAACTACAACATAAAATTTTTCGTTTACTTAAATACAAATAATTTATATATATTAACTACATTGAAAAATAAATTTTGAATTAGCGGTTATTTGAGAAAAATAGGTTATTCAAGTGAAAAACTAGGAAAACAAGGATTTTAGATTTTACGTACAAATAGATAAAAACTTCAAAAACTAGTTTCCCTAAAATTAAGGGAATCTATTTTTTAAAAAAATCTTGATTGGAGAAAAATATGGTTTTTACAAAATCTAAATCCAAAAACTAACGTAGAATCTAGTGCCATTCAAGGCCTTAAAACGATATAAAAGATAAGCTAATGGGCCAGAGCAATCGATTTTCATGCTTATAATGTTCAATTCAATCATACAATGCTAACCCCAATTTAGATTAATCCACTTCCATGATAATAACTCATTTCCTAATCATGCAATCGATACAATCCCTTGACAAATCACATAATTAAGGAGCATAAAGATATATTCTATGCAACCACTAAGAAATCCTAACACAATCCCTTTGGAAGCACCACTTAGAAACCTATTGGAGTATTGGATGTGCTGGAAATTTGGCTATGGCATCAATATCGGTCAGGAGCATCAACTAGCCCTAATCGATATTAGGCATCATGCAAAGAGGCAGTTGCATCGGTCACAAGCATCGACCTGCTGTGACCGATGCACATCAAGGCAGAGAGGATTGGTCACGAGCATCAACCAGCTTTGACCGATCCTGGGCATTCCAGAAAGTCAACCAACCTGATACAGAGTTGACCATCTCGTTTTTATCCATTTTAGAACCGCTATATAATAATTTTAGACCTAATTTTCTAAAAAGCTTTTTTCCACCTTTGAGACTTGTTTCTATTTTTGTGCAAGACTTGAAGATTACTCTTTGTTCTTGGATTTTAATGGCAATTTGAAGTTTCTTTTCATCTCTTCTTCATTTCTTTATTATTAAGCTTTTGATTTTGATCCTTAATCATGTAAAACCATGAATCCCCCATGGGATTATGTGCTTTAGAGATGATTTGTGAGTAGCCACCCTCTCAAGTGAATGGGTTGAAGAAATTTGGTGATTAAGGAATGAATTTTGATGTTTAGAGTTTTTATTCTTCCATGATCTTCATGCATTTGTTGTTCTTAGTGCTTAAGTAGGATTGATCACCTTATTCTTGATCTATTTGCATTCTGTTACTTAAGAAAGGTTAATAAGATGCTAGAGTGAAATGAATGCATGTTAATTGAGTTCTTCCCATGAGAGTGTGTTAGAATCAATTGGTAGTTGAAGAGAATTGATGGTAATGCTTTCTAATCATAAAATTGGCCAAGCGATTGTGTGATTGCTTGATTGAAATAAGGATCAATGTCATGAGAGTGATTTAATCTATGCTTGATATTCCTAGACTTAAGACTCGTTTGAATTGTTAGAAACAGACATCATATTCCTGAACTTGATCGCTAAATCTATCTTCTTACTCATTAGCTTAGGATATCTTTTATTGTTCTGTTTCTCATTCTGTTTTGTTTAGGTTTCTCAGCTGCAATCGACTTTACTTTTTGTTTCCAATTTGCTTTGCTTAGAATTGTTTGTGACAGTTTCAGTCTGAATTTGTTTAGACTAGTTGAGCTCTTTATAGGATAACTGATCTAGCATGCACCCCGATTTGGTTTGATATTCATACCCTCTCATCCAAAGCACTCATCTTTACCTCACTCTACCAATCCAATAAGAGTGTTGGGGTAAATATTATGTTATTAAATTGGCGTCGTTACCGATTCGGGATTTCAAACTAGCAGTTATTTCTTTGAGTTTACTTTGGCCTAGGTTTCATTTACTCAAGTCTTCTGACTTCCTCATTCTCTCTTGTTGTTTCAGGTACCCTTACAGGTACACTATGACGAACAACCAGGACACAAGAGGAGCAGTTGTTGGTCCCCCACTAGAACCACCACCTTGCAGTATTCGAGAATGAACCAGCTACGCATATCATGCGCTCAAGTATCATCGCTCCACCAGTAGACGCACCTGACTTCCAAATCAGGTCAGTTTTAATTTCCATGGTTGAAAAGAGTAAATTTTATGGTTTTGAAATGGAAGACACATTGCTTCATTTAGATAGATTGAAATTACTCTACAACACAGCTCGACACAACGAGGTTAGTGAAGACGCCTTTAAGCTGCGTTTTTCCTATTCTCATTAGGAGAACGCGCCTATCACTGGCAAAAGATGTTATTTAAAGATTCCATCGTGAATTGGGAAGGGTGCAAGCGAGCTATCGTTTTAAAGTTTTTCTCTCCCAGTAAGACCACCGGGATTAGGAAAGAGATATCTAGTTTTACCCAATTGACTTCGGAGACATTGTGCGACGCTTGGGAGTGCTTACAGGAGTACATAGTGCAATGCCCTCATCATGGATTTTCTGAAGCTTATCTCCTGAGTACTTTTTACCGCGGCCTCCAAGCTAGATGATGCAGTGTTTTGGATACTGCTAGTAATAATTGTTTTCTCAAGCAAACCATATTTGATAGTCTCGTTGTGATAGCCAATTTGACTTTAAGCGAGAGGCAATATGGTTTTGTCTACAATGAACAATTTGGGGATTGTTTTCAACACCCAAACAACCAATACCAGTAGCAGATTGATGAGTTGCAGGCTAAGATTAACAAGCTGATAAAACACGCACCGACTCCGATCCACCATGTTGATATAGACACGCATGGTAACCAAATTGATATGCCTCGGGAAGAAGTTCAACTTCTCGGACCACTTGAATACTAGCACGGTCTAGAGACACTGCCACATCAAGCTCCCATAGCCATAATGCAAACCCAACAACACATTCTGAAACGGGATATTAATGCGAAAGTTGAGCACTCTTATAGTGATCTCAACAAAAAAATTCAACAATTGGCTTCCCATATGCATTCCATTGACCTTAAAGTTGATAACCCTCCCGCCTTCTCGGGCGATTGCGAACGATCTCAAACTGACTACATCCCAGCTATAACACTTTTTTTTGGGAAGGCGTTACCGCCAAGGACTGCCATCGTGAACGATGTGAATCTAAGTGGGGGGGAGGCAACTCAGAAAAAGGATAAAGTTGTTTTGGAAAAAATCGGTGAAAACGTCGCAGGAGAAAAGCGAATTGAAGCAACAGATACTGATTTACCAAGGGAAAGTGAAAAACCTCCTACACCTAAGACCCTACGTTTTACACGTCTACCTTATGAACCTAAGCTCCCATTTTTGGGATGTCATAAAACCAAACTTATGGAGAAGTATCAATCACAGTTCGAAGAATAGGTGAAAGAAGTTCAGGTAGCTATGTCTATAATAGACGCTTTCATATTCCTCAGTATAGCAAGTTCCTGAAAGATGCCATAAAGAGCAGACTCAAGGACATGGAAGGCATGGTGATGCTAACCAAAGAATGCAGTGCTATTATCCAAATTTCACTAGCTCTAACTAAATTAGGACACCCATGAAGTTTCACCATACCTTGCTCGTTGGGAACCTTCACCTTCAAAAAAATGCCTATGCGATCTTGGCGCAAGTGTAAACGTTATGTCACTTTCAGTTGCTAAGAGATTAGGTTTTACAGTTTTTAAACCTTGCACGATATCGTTGGTACTTGCACATAGATCCATTAAGATTCCAGTAGGAATACTTGAGGATTTACCAGTTCGTTTAGGAGGAATAGAAGTTCCAACTGATTTCGTCATCCTAGAGATGAAAGAGGAACCCAAAGACCCACTTATTTTGGGGCGGCCTTTCCTAAACTCAGTTGGAGCCATCATCGATGTTATGAAAGGAAAGATAAATCTTCATTTAGGAAAAGATCAGGTGTTACAATATGACATTACAACCTGATTTGAACCACCAAGTGTTTAGCATTTAGGTGATTGATGAGTTATCAAGTGAATATTTAGAAGAAATAACAACAGGAAACGCCCTGGATAAGACTCGAAAAGGAGGACAACACGAAAATGAATTGTTTGGGATACAAGTACAAGGATTACAGAAGTGGCTTGATTCCCATAAGGCTTCATATGTTGGGACCGAATTCGAAGAACTACCAACTCCTAAGAAACTTGATTTAAAGACCTTAAATGATGGAATGGGAACTATCACAGGAACCCCAACAATTCAAAATGACTAGAGTGAATTAAAAGCTCCAAAAATCTAGCTCAAACCTCTTCTTGAGGGGCTATGATATGAATTCCTTGGTCCCAACTCAATCTACCATGTTGTAATCAATGATACCTTGACATATGACGAGACTGCTTGCTTGATTAAAGAGCTCAGGAACTATAGGCGTGCTATATGATACTCCATTTATGATATAAGAGGGATTTCACCTTCCTTGTGCATGCATAGAATTCATTTGGAGAATGAATCCATGTCATCTATAGAGCATCAAAGATGGTTAAACCCGAATTTAAAAGAAGTTGTGAAGAAGGAAATTCTGAAACTATTAGATGTTGGAATCATCTATCTTATCTTTGATAGTACTTGGATCTCGCTTGTGCACATAGTTCCCAAGAAAGTTGGTATTATAGTTGTTAAGAACGATGAGAATGAATTTATACCCACCAGGACGATAACTGGGCACATAGTGTGCATAGATTATAGAAAGCTGAACACTGCAACTAGGAAAGATCATTTCCTCCTACCTTCCTTATTATTGCTTTTTGGATGGATACTCTGGATTTTTCCAAATTTCCATTTATCCAAGCGATCAAGAAAAGACAACTTTCACATGCCCCTATGGTACATTTGCTTACCGAAGGATGCCATTTGGATTATGCAACGCCCCAACAACTTTCCAACATTGTATGATGTTGATCTTTTCATATCTTATCGAGAATGTTGTTGAGGTTTTCATGGATGACTTCTCTGTGCATGGATCTTCGTTTTCTTCTTGTTTGTCAAACCTTTGTCAGGTGCTAAAGAGATGCGAGGAAACCAACCCCGTCTTAAACTGGGAAGGCGTGAAGAAGTTCATGAGGAAAGCTTTCTTGCAATCAGCCCAAGTTGTAATGGATCCGGGAGCAAGACCTTGTTTCCATGATTTGGCATCGCCTCCAAGCGAGAAAGGGAACAATCTAAGCTTGTAAGCATCCTCGCTTACACCGTTTATCTTCACCGTCCCATATATCTTGTCAAAGTCATCGGGATGTGCGATGAGGTTTTCTTTCGGGAATCCGAAGAATTGGTTGTTGGAGATCAAGCCTAGCATGCTTGTCTCTATCTCGAAGTTATTTGCTTCCATCGATGGAGCTTGAATGTCGGCTCTAGCGTCGTGAGCTTGGGGTTCGTTTATCTCTCCTATGGTTCTACCAACCGGAGGATTGGCTTGGGGTCGTTCTTCGGCCATTCGGTTCAACCGATGAGCTTCACGTCGAACTCTTGAGTTGTTTCTCTCAAAAGTGGTAAGGTTCTCGGTTTGGGCACAAGGTTGTTTGTACCTTTAGACCTAGTGTTCATGCACCTACGAAAAGAGAGTGGAGATGGAAAAAGTTAGTAACTTGTAACGAAAAGGAACCGAGTCCTTGGCAATCTCAAAGAAGAAATGACAATCCAAAATCCCGACAATGGCAACAACGCCAATTGATAAATAGAAATTTAGCCTACTCAGTATTATCTAATGAGAGACTAAAGATTTGGTTTATCAATGTAATATAGTGGGTGATGACCTGAGTTTTATCGAACCAAAATCGGGGGTTGATTACGCACTAAATCTATAAAGAGATCACTAAGTCTAGGTAGAATATATATGATTGTTTGTCACTTAACAAGATCTAATTCGAACATAAGAAAATGGCAATAAAATAAGGAAAGTCAACTCAAATCAAACAAAAGTCAATGATTACGATTTAAATGATTATAAGAATGAACTAGGTGATCAAACTATGGTAATTGATTCGGGTGATTATGACTGTAACTAAGCTACTTATTTCTAACATTCAAATGTTAATCTTTAGTCTAAGATCTATCTAAAGAAGGTTATACCAAACCCCTTCACTAATCATGGGTTTGTACAATTCATTGACTAAACACACAGTTAATGAGCAATAAACTCTAGCTTATACAACTACTAAACAACCCTCACACAATCCCTTGATTAGGCCTTACTTAGCATGCATTTGGTAATTTCAAGCATTTTATCGAACACCTTCTAGACATAAAATACCTAATATCATGATTAAGTTAGCTACTCCTAATCAAGCCTTAAACACACCAAATACATGAAGATAATGGAAATCTAAGTCCTAAGTAACATAATCTAAGCCCCCTAATCTACCAATCTTATCACCTAGAGAATGACTACTCACTCATGGTTTGAGCACAAAATCTCAAGAGAGAAACTTGTTTAACCATGATTAACAATCAAAAGATAAAAAAATTGCAATAGATAAAACCAAATTCTTACAATAGTTCCAAGATTCTCAACAAGTTCAAGAGAATATGGAAAAGAGAAGCTAAAACCAAGATTAAGAACAAGATAAGAGATAAGATAAGATGGAGATGAATAGTTCTTAAGAGACTATTTATACTCTCTCCCACAAAACACCAAAACCCTAAGATTTAATCTCATTGGCGTAAGTGGACCGGTCAGCTAGACCGGTCCGGGTCTGTATGGTGTGGTTGGGATGGCTAGACGTCTGTTCTGGACCGATCTCTGCTTGATCGGTATACAACCCGGTATGAGCCTCGGGTGAAATGGATCGGAGGAGAAGAAATTGAGTCTTGGCCGGTCTAACTTTGGCGGATAGTGCACTGGTTTGAATATCGGTGAGGAGTGACCGGTATATGTTTAGCGAATAGTGGCCCGGTCTGGATTTCGGGTCAGACATATCGGTATGGTTCTACAGAATCGAGACTTCGAGGATCGGGATGGTGCACCAGTGAAGTGTAACCGGTATGAAGATAACGAGTGGAGGATCGGTCTGACCAGTACAACTTCGACGAAAATGGACTAAGCTCTCCTTTATGCTCCAAAACGCTCCAAATTGCTCTGATTTCCGCTATAGATAGGCTCCACACCTGAAACATGAAAATGACATGCAATGCATCCTAAAGGACTCTAAATGTAACCTAAACTAACAAGAAATGAGCAAAAACGAATACTAAAAACGGCTAAAACACACAACATATCAAGATTGCAGAAACTGGCTCAGCTTATTCACTGCAAATGTAATATCGGGTCTGGTGATGGTAAGATAAAGCATTCTACCAATCAGTTTTCCGTAAGGAGTCGGAGATGGAAGAGGAGTTCCAATTTCCTTACTCAAATGCACATAGGGATCAAGAGGAACGGACGCTGGCTTGCATCTTGTGAGCCCTGCATCTTTAAGCAAATCAAGCACATATTTCTTCTGACAAACTGCAATCCCAGTCGAATTCCTAGCAATCTCCAAGCCAAGGAAAAATCTGAGAGGTCCCAAATCTTTGATCTTAAAAGCATCAGAAAGGACCTTTTTACTGCAGCAAGATCTAGAGAATTACTTCTTGTTATTGCTATATCATCCACGTATATAAGGAGAGCAACAAAGCCAGTCTTGGTCTCTTTGATGAAGAGAGTAGTATCAGCAGCCCATTGAGTGAACCCATTGTTAAGAAAGACTGAATTAATCTTCTTATTCCATTGTTGTGATGCTTGTTTTAGACCATATATACTCTTATGCGACAAACAGTTTTCGGAGGAAGATCAGTCTTTGTGGTGTAGCCTTGTGGGATCATCATGTAAACTTCTTCTTCTAATTCACTTTGAAGAAAAGCATTGGATACGTCCTTCTGGGAGAGCTCCCATCCTTTGCAAACTGCCAAGCTAAGTAACAATTTGATTGTAGTTAGCTTAGCTACAGGGGCAAAAGTCTTAGAGAAATCAACACCTTCTTGTTGACTAAATCCCTGAGAACCTAATCTTGTCTTGTGTCTCTCAAGGGAGCCATCCGAGAGATACTTCAAAGTGAACAACCACCTATTTCCCACCACATTCTTCCTTGGTGGTAAAGAGACTATACTCCAAGTTCCATTTGTCTCCATAGCCTGCAATTCCTAATTAACAGCCTTAGTCCATTATGTAGATGTCATATTAGTTATGTCTCTGGGGAATAGTGATAAATAGGAATTTAGCCTCTTCACTATTGTTGAATGAGAGACTAAATCCTAGAGTTATCAATGTAGTAAAGTGGGTTATTGACCCGGGGTTTTATAGAACCAATATCGGGGTTTGACTACGAACTAATCCTATAGAGAGATGGCAAATTCTTGGTGGAAAGTAGATGATGTTTTTCACTAACAAGATCTAAAAGAAGCATAAACAAGATGGCATTGATACAAGAAAGTCAACTCAATCTAGCAAAAATCAACAATTACGATTAGAAAGATAAACGAAAGGTACTAAGCAATTAGGTTATGGCAATCGATTTGGGCAATCAAAACTACTACCATGTTGCTCAATTCTATCATCAAGATGCTAATTCTTAGTGTATGAGCTATCTAATGAAGCTTAACCCAATCTCTTGGTGAAATCCCCTTCACAAATCATATATTTGAACAATCCCTTGACTAAACACATGATTTATGAGCATTAAACTCTAGTCCATACAACTACTAAACAATCCTAGCACATTCCCTTGGTTAAGCCTCATTTAGCACCTAAAAGATTCATTCAGACATTTCATCGAACACCTTCTGGGCGATAATTTATCTAAGCTCTTGAACAAGGTGATCAATCATATTCTAGCCTTAAGCACATCAATTTGGTGAGAATTATAATAGTTAAGCCCTAAGCAACATCATAGCAATCCCAATTACCCTAATCTACCATTACCCAATCACTTAGAAGATAAACTACTCACTCATGGTTTTGGCACAAACTCTCAAGGGAGAGAAATGCGTTACCATGTTTGATTCAAGATTTAAGAAGGAGAAAAGAGAATAGATGATATAGATCAAAGATCAACAAGCATTAAAGGGATTACCATTAGTTCCAAGAGAAGAAAGCTAGAAAAGCTCAAAACATGAAAGATAAGATAAAAGATCGATTTGAAAGGGGGAAAACTCTCTATTTATAGAGATGTCCGAAATCGGGCAGCTGGACCGATCAAGGTGGACCGGTCAGCGGCGGTGGCAATACCGGTCCATGTCTTCGTGCGGCGTGGTCCGGTGTAGAGGTGATCGTGCCATAGGCTGGTCTAGGAACCGCGAAACTTGGAGTGGTGTAAGGGAGATATGGTCATGGCCGGTCTAGATAATGCGAACGAGATACCGGTCGACGTACCAGTGTGGTATGCCGGTCCTAGATCTGCGGATCGTGGCCCGGTGTGCATCCCGGGCTAGGCTCACCGGTATGACTCAATGGGAGAGGGAGTTCGAGGATCGATTTGGCTTCACCGGTGTGGCATAATCGGTGCAAAGGTTGCGAGCGTAGGACCGGTCTGTGGCCTGGTCTGGGCTGATCGGTACAGGTTCTGCAGAAATGGTTCAAGGCTTCCTGAATGCTCCAAATCACTCCGAACAGCTCTGAATCCGCATAGAGTGAGGTTCTACACCTGAAAAATTGAAATCACATGCAATGCAACCTAAAGGACTCTAAATGCAACCTAAACTAACAATAAATAGACGAAAACGAATCCTAAAATCGGCTAAAAACACGACACATCAACTCCCCCAAACTTATCTTTTGCTTGCTCTCAAGCAAACAAGTTCAAAGCAAGGAAGAGAGGTTTNAAGAACCTAACAGTTAGAATTCCACAATGAGAGCGTTTCCAATCTAGCATAACTACTTGTCTCATCATCTAAACAATATCACTATCAACCATATTACAAAGCATGGTGATCCACTTGGCTATTCTATGTCACTTCCCTACATTTAATTAGCAGTGGTGAAACATGATCGCATACGATCTCAAGGTTTCAATTGGTTCGAAAGGAAGGGGACTCCATGCTAAAGAGAAGGTTCCTCACGACAATGTGGTCGATTGTAACAAGGTTTCTCTCGCGGAGTGAAAGGATTATAGTAAAATCAAGAAAGACAAAGAGCAACGGGGCATACATAATCGAGCAACTATCAAACCCCATAACCGCATCTAGTCTACCCAATATTTCCTATAAATAAGTCTCAACACCAATTTTCTTCTTTTCATCTTAAGGGGTCTTCTTCTTTTCTTTGCTTAGAGTCTTTTCTTCATTATTTTCATATTCTTCTTTACTCCATGCTCATCTTTATTTATATACGCTTCCTTTGCTTCTTTTCTTCTTTATTCAAGCCTTATTTAATAGGAGATTTACCACTTGATTTCTTCACTTTATTTCATCAAGAGTCTATTCATTCTTTTCTCATTCCTTGTTGATTATCCTTTAAGGTTTCTTTTTCATTCCTTGTTGATTATCCTTTAAGGTTTCTTTTTCATTCCTTGGCGGTTTCCTTTTCTTTTCCCAATCCTTCAATATTTTCATTCCTTTTTCAATTCACTCCATTGTTCAAGCGATCCGTCAAGATAAGCAACTTCCAACATAAGCTTCCCAAAACTCGAATAAACCAAGTCCTAGAGATACCCAAGCTTTCTTCCATTCCGTTTCAATGCCTAAACTACCTAAGCTACCTGGATAAATGCTCTCAAATGTCGCTCTCTATACTTGCAAGATTTTACAAAATCATCAATCACTAAATCATGGAAAATGAGAACTCACATGTGTTTGGGTCGGGGGTGCTTCAGGTGAGAGGGAATCATCCTAAAAGTGAGGATGACCAAGCCGGGCTAAAAGTGTTTCGGTTAGTGATGCCCAAACTCGTTGCTCAAAATGGTAAAAAGCCATGAAACACAAGAGAGTGAGATTGATCATGCTAATTGAGAGTTCAAATTAAGGTCTAATTATCATGGAAGCAATAATAGATTATCAAGTTTCAACAACCTATGACAAAGCTTTTAAGCATCAAGATCAAGAGCCAAAGACTTCGAGACGCTTTGAGACTACTAAGCTAGAATCGATGATGGGGAGTTCTAGGTGCGTCGATTCTCTTTTGAAAACGTGAGTGCAATGCAACCTATATGAGACTCAATCTAAACTAGAATGAATACAAACTACATGATAAACCCGAAATGAAAACGAATTCTCTTTGAGAAAATTTTCGATTTTTATCAATGCAACAATGACTCAGACAAAGAAAACAAGACAAAACAAACAAGATTAACAAGAGGTGGTTCCTCCCCCAAACTTAAATCACAGTCTCTGTGGGATCCAATAAGGAGAAAGAACTGAAGAAAAAGGGAGATGAAAATGTGCATATGAACAAAGGCGTGGGCGAATACCTCGTTCCAGTCAGGTGGACTGGTACACATATCGGTACACGAATCGCGAATGGTGGACTGGTGCGGAGCATGACTGGAATGAGCTTTCGGAAAGTGAGACCAGTGAGAATATCAATCGCCAAAGATGCACCGCTCTAGGTCGACCGGTACGCAGGCCGGTACCAGTGCCCAAATTTCCTGATTAAGCGAAAAGGAAGAATGATAAGCGAAATTGAAACCGAAATTGAAAATGACGTATATACAAAGGATAAACATGGGACTTTCTCCCAAGTGAGCTTGTTTAACATCGCCTAGCTTGATGTGCCTCTCTCTTTAGGCTTAATGCGGTTCGGTGAGGGATAGAGTGTCGCATTTCTCAATGCTCTTTGATGCCATATATGGCTTTAGGCGATGACCATTCACAACAAACTCTCCACCATCCTTGTTCCAAAGGACTACTACCCCGTAGGGACGAGCTTCTTTCACTGTGAAGGGGCCGGACCAACGTGATTTGAGCTTTCCGGGAAAAAGCTTTAACCTTGAATTGAAGAGCAACACTGAATCACCCTCCTTGAATTCCTTATATGTGATTTTCTTGTCATGAAAGGTCTTGGTTCATTCATTGTAGATCGATGAGCTATTATAGGCTTCAAGTCTAATCTCGTCCAATTCCTCGAGTTGCATTTCTCGCTTTTCCTTCGCGGATTTAACATTGAAGTTGAGAAGCTTGACAACCCACAATGCTTTGTATTCGAGTTCGACCGGTAGATGACATGCCTTGCCATACAACATGTGGAACGGAGTGGTGCCGAGTGGGGTTTTGAAAGTGGTTCGGTATGCCCATAAGGCGTCATCTAGCTTTGTTGACCAATCCTTCCTACTCACTCCTACCGTCTTCTCGAGAATTGCCTTGATTTGTCGGTTAGAGACTTCCACTTGACCGCTCGTTTGGGGTGGTAAGGTGTAGCAACTTTATGTTTTACTCCATGCTTTCTCAACAATCCTTCAAACACCTTATTTATTAAGTGTGACCCCCGATCACTAATCACAATCTTAGGCGTTCCAAACCTTGTAAAAATGATGCTCTTGAACATCCTAAGTACCACCTTAGCGTCATTTGTAGGGCTAGCCATGGCTTCAACCCATTTGGAGACATAGTCAATTGCGACTAAGATGTACTTGTTCCCATAAGAAGACGGGAAAGGACCCATAAAATTGATTCCCCAAACATCAAACACCTCGACTTCCATGATTGGATTTTGTGGCATCTCATTTCTTTTACCGATATTTCCCTTCCTTTGGCATGAGTCGCAACGCTCGATGAAACGATGGGCGTCTTTAAACATTGTAGGCCACCAAAAACTAGCTTGTAAGATCTTTGAAACGGTCTTGAATGTAGCAAAATGCCCGCCATAGGTGGAACTGTGGCAATGCGTTAGGATTCCCTCAACTTCTTCCTCCGCTACACATCTCTGGTATAGTCCATCCTTGCTCAAAGTATATAAGTAGGGTTCCCTCAACTTCTTCCTCCTCTACACATCTCTGGTATAGTCCATCCTTCCTTAAAGTATATAAGTAGGGTTCGTCCTAATATAAACGCTTAACGTCTTTCATGAACTTTTTCTTTTGATAGTCCTTGAGTAAAGGTGGATGTGTTCCACACTCCAAGTAGTTCACGATGTCGGCATACCAAGGCTCTTTAGTGCTAGCTACCGAGACAACCCCATAATTGAACCCGAATCCCGATGCTCCTCCGAGAGCTTGAAAAGTGTCAACCGCCATGAGTTGTTCTTCGGGTAGAGAGTCATCGATGGGCATATCGTCACATACGCGCAATCTAGAGAGATGATCCGCGACGACATTCTCTATACCATTTTTGTCTTTAATCTCAAGATCAAATTCTTGAAGCAACAAGATCCATATTAGTAACCTTGGTTTGTCGTCTTTCTTAGCCAACAAATGCCTCAAAGCGGCATGATCGGTGAATACAATAACCTTGGAACCAACCAAGTAAGACCGGAATTTCTCAAAGGCAAAGACAATCGCAAGAAGTTCCTTTTCGGTTGTAGCATACTTAACTTGAGCGTCATCCATTGTCTTGCTTGCATAGTATATGACATGAAGCTTCTCGTCCTTACTTTGTCCAAGAACCGCTCCTACCGCATAATCACTTGCATCACACATTATCTCAAATGGGAGCGTCCAATCCGGTGATTGCACAATCGGGGCACTGATTAGTTCTTGCTTGATTCGGTTGAAGGCGTGCATGCACTCATCGTCAAAGTGAAACTATGTTTCCTTGCACAACAACTTTGTCAAGGGTCTAGCAATCTTCAAGAAATCTTTTATGAAGCGGCGGTAAAACCCGGCATGTCCCAAGAAACTTCTGATTCCTTTTACCAAATTTGGAGGTTCCAAGTTTGTCATCACTTCAATTTTAGCTTTATCAACTTCGATTCCTTTTCTCGATATCTTATGACCCAATACTATTCTGTCGTTGACCATGAAATGACACTTCTCCCAGTTTAGAACAAGGTTGGTTTCCTCGCACCGCTGTAGTACCTTGCACAAATTGGACAAACACTAGGCAAAAGAAGAACCATGCACAGAAAAATCGTCCATAAACACTTCTACTACATCTTCAATAAGTTCTGAGAAAATGGACATCATACAACGCTGAAATATAGTTGGGGCATTACATAGTCCAAACGGCATCCTTCGATAGGCAAATGTACCATAAGGACATGTGAAAGTGGTTTTCTCTTGGTCACTAGGGTGGATTGGTATTTGGAAAAATCCGGAATATCCATCTAGAAAACAGTAATAGGGGTGGTTAGCTAAACGTTCTAACATTTGGTCTATGAACGGGAGAGGAAAATGGTCTTTTCTAGTTGCAGCATTTAATTTTCTGTAATCGATACACATCATGTTCCTAGTTATGGTTCTAGTAGAGCTCAACTTGTTATTATCATTCTTAACAATGGTGATCCTACCTTTCTTAGGAACAACATGCACAGGAGATATCCAAGTGCTATCGGCATTGGCATAAATGATTCCCGCATCTAAAAGTTTAAAGATTTCCTTCTTAACTACTTCTTTCAAATTGGGGTTCAATCTTCTTTGGTGCTCAATTGAAGAGTAATATTCGTTCTCTAGGTGAATCCTATGCATGCATAAAGATGGAGAAATTCCTTTGATATCATCTAAAGAATAGCCTATTGCTTTCCGAAAACGTTTATGTTCTGCAACCAAGCAAGCAGTTTCATGATCATCAAGGGTATCATTCACTATCACGGGATAAGTGGAGTTATTTCCTAAGAAAACATATATGAGCCCCTTGGGAAGGGTTTTTAACTCAATTTTAGGTGCATTTAGTTCATCCCAATCATTTGCTCGAGAATTTGTGTTCGATGAGGTGTTGCTCTCATGCTTTTCGGGGCGGTGTAAGTTGGTGAATGTTGTATTCTCTAATAGCGCCTTGTGTGAATCGAGTCTTCTTTGCATGTTCCCAATTTGGGTGCCATTCAACCATATGCACCCTTCATCTCTCTTAGAGCTTTTTGGAGAACGTCTTCTTGAGCGTAATCCTCAATGTACTCGTCGGTGAGCTCATCTATGACGTCGATGCTGAAAACGTGGTTTGATAGTGAAGGTTTTTTCAACACATCCCTCATGTCATATTGTTGGATATGATCTTTCCCCAAGTGAAGATCAATTTTTCCTTTCCACACATCGATTATTGCTTCCGCGATGGCTTGGAAAGGACGGCCAAAGATGAGTGGGTCTTTCGGTTCCTCTTCCATCTCTAGAATTATAAAATCGGTGGGTATCTCCGTTTTCCCAAGCCAAACCGGTAGATCTTCGAGAATTCCGACGAGTACTTTTACCGACCTATCCGCGAGTATGATGGATATCCTGCAAGGTTTGAAAACGGTAAATCCCAACGGGCATTGGAATAGGGCATAACACTAACATTAGCGCCAAGATCACTTAAGTATTTATCGAATTTAAAAGGCCCTAAAGAGCATGAGATTGTGAAACTCCCTGGATCCTCTAGCTTTAATGGAGTGTCAGAGTTTTGAATTATTGCGCTACACTCCTTGGTTAGGACAACCATGCCGTCGAGATCTTTGAGCTTCTTCTTGATGGCGTCTTTGAGGAATTTGCTATAGTGTGGAACAAGCATGAATGCATCAATGAGGGGCATGGCTATTTGAACTTCTTTCATTTGTTCTTCAAATTGAGTGCGGTATTTCTCCATGAGTTGATTTTTGAAACGTCCCGAAAATGGAAGTTTCGGTTCATATGGATGCGGTTTATAGGGAGGAGTTTTCAAATGTGGTGGATCTTCCATCACGGCTTTGCCTTTAGCTTTGTTGAGTGGGGTTGCTTTCTCCTTTTCTTTTTCTTCAACAATCTCTTCCTCGGTATGCACATTCGGTATGTTGAGATTTTCATTTGTAACTTTCTCCTCCATTGGAGATGTGATATGTGTGATTTTTATCGTCTTTTAAGCCTTATTTTCATTCGGTTTTAATTAGTTTATGAAGCATTTAGGTCCAATTAGGCTTGCATTTGTGCATATTTTGCATCTCAGGTGACTATGAAGGACTCGTGCATTATTCGGGAGTTAAACGGATCAAAGAGCCGAGAACCAGCAAATTTCTGCACTCAGGATCGGTCATGGGCATTTCTGGATCGGTCAGGATGCTCCAGCCAGATGGATCGGTCAGCAGAAGAGTCAGGATCGGTCAAGGGAGCTCCAGTCAGTTGGATCGGTCAGTGACCAGACCAGGATCGTCACCCCTTGGCCGATCCAGATTCTACCCGAGAGAAAATCTCTAAAACCCTAATTNGAGAGAAAATCTGCAAAACCCTAATTCTATCTCGTTTTTACCCCTTGTAGCCTCAATATAAATACTCATTTGTGCCTAAAACCCTAAGGAGAGTCACTTTAGTTCTAATTTGTGCCTCCCTCTTTTCTCTCTCATGTGTTCTTTCCATTTTGATACTTTGTAATGCATTTTCCTTAAGTTTTTAAGCTTTGATCTTGTTTCTATGTTCATTTGTCTTATTGCTTTTGTTAGATCTTCTTATTTCTTGTTAAGTGCTTGTTATATCTTGTTAGTTTTTGTTAGATCTGGTTGATTCGTGTTGATGTATGTTAGTTTGGTATTTCAATCTTCTTATTCCTCTTCTTGCTCATCTCTTCCATGGAAAAACATAATTTCTCCATAGATCTTTGTGTTTTATCCATGGATTGTGAATAGTCACCTTGTAGGTGGTTGATTTGGCAAGATTAGGGTATTTAGGCTCTAGATCTATGTGTTTAGGGCTTGGCATCACAAGTATCTTCATGCAATAAGATGCTCTTAAGGCTTGGTTGGATTTCGCCAATCCAATCATTGATCTAAAGAAGACTTCTAAGCCCGAGAGGGTTAGATAGACTTTTGTTCTTGTCTTTTGCAGTTCTGAAATAATATTCTTGAATGGATAGATATTTTAGGATGATTGTACTAGGGATCTTAATGCATCTGGATTATGTTTTAGCATGCGGATGCGAGAGCGCGGTGTTAGCATCATTTGGATAGGTGTTAATCACACGAGAGCGATTTAATTCAATTTAGAATAATATAGATATGAGATCACCCGTTGGATGAAATAAAGCGCATAGACTTAGGACTTATTGCATGAAATCTATTGCCTAGCTTTCTCTCTGAAATTAATTATCGTTATTTACCTGCAATTCCAGTACTTTCCTTTACAACAATTGACCCTTTAATCATGTCTAAAATATGATCGTTCAGTGACAGTGTCCTAGAATAAACATCATAGAGTAAACATCATAGAGTATTACAGTCACTAGCATCATCCTGATTTGGTTCGACATTATACCCGACCTCTTTACCTCACTCTCCTTAAACAATAAGAGTGCGTGGGGAAAAGAAATCAACGCATCAACGCAGCATAAAAACCTATTTATCAAACTGGCGCCGCTGCCAACTCGGGATTGTTTTTCTAGCAGTAGTTCTTCTGTTTGTTCTAGGGACTAAGTTTCTTCCTTTGTCTTTCTCAATTTATTTTCTTTCTTGGTTTCAGGTGTGACGTGATCCTATCCCAAGGAAGGATGGCTTTGGCGTGATGAGCTACTGGTTTTGTGGTGATATGATCAGAGGTTGCAGAATATATGAATAGATGAACGTTTTGGTATGTTTTGAAGCAAAACGATGAATCGGTTGATGCGGTATGATGGACGACGAACTGGTATGGATGAACGACGTGATGATGATGATGATGATGATGATGATGATGATGATAAAATCAAGTGATCTTTGAACTGATCAAATGAAGAGATAGAGAGCTGCTACTTAGCACACAAAAAGTAGACAGAATTTCTTCGAAGAAGANACAGAATTTCTTCGAAGAAGAAAAGGGGTTTTGTTGGCTCCACACCAATCTTTAGTATAACACTCAATGATCCAAAAACTGTTATCACAACAAAAGATTGGATGATTTTGTTGATAAGTTTCGTGCATAATATATAGAGGAAGGAGATGACAAAG
>OVAO01000808.1:0-18141 GCA_900406285.1 Biscutella auriculata | reverse complement strand
GACATTGTTTTGGGAAGGAATCACCAACCTATTCGACATAAGAAGAACAATGCAACGTGATGAAGCGCTGATAGAATTACAAGCCGCTGCATAGACCAGACACTTCAATGCCCGATATGTCTATGCCTTGAATCTAGTTTGTAGGAGTGGCAAAAGCAAACAAGAAGGTTACAACATGTTGGATACCCTGCTGAAACCAACGTTTGTCGAATCTTTGGCCAAGATGCAGCGACAGAGGGCAGATCTCTGAAAAACCTTTAGTGTTTTTACAGGGAGATATTGTGACGAAGATTGACCTTCTAGTAGAATATGTTCCAGACAAGGACTGCGACTGTGGAGCAGCCACACTCAACTATCTTGACCTTGTGCTTTTTTTGGGCGCCAATCATCCCGACTTAGCGGATGCCACTGACGTATGTGAAACTTGTTTTTGGCACCATCAAATCGTGATGTTACCTAATCTTATTTCTTGATGTTTCTTAATGTTTTGTTCTTGTTATTATAAGATTATCGTTTTTTATGTTTTCTAAGACTCGTTTATTAATCTGAAGTTTTGTTTATGTTTATGTTTCTTATATCATTCATTTTAACGTAGTTGTCCGGTTGTACACTATTACCATGCATGATAGTAGTCCGGTTGTACACATTTTCCATGCATGATAGTAGTCAGTTGTTTTTTTCTTAAGTTGGCGATTAATTATAAGTCAAAGATCTTAGGATTCATGTATCTCTTACGTATGTACATCATAAAATACAACAAAACACTTAAGTTGAACATCTATAAGTTGTACCAGTTGTGCAATTGTCATTCGAATTATTATAAACGTATCAGAAATGTAACTTCCTAGTAAATTTAAGAAAATTGTGTTCAAGTATGACTACACAAACGTATATGCTGTGTAGGGACGACTGAGCATAACGCATAAGCTCAATCTTAGAGCTTCGATTTTGGGTTTTAGCTCGCTGAAATTAGATGAAATTAGGAATGAAAATTCTAAGAAATTAGCTATCATAACCGGAGTCGGCATTAAAATGCTTTAGTCGGAGGCTCAATTGTAATTGCACATCTCATTAAAATGGGAGGTTTTTTATTATTAATTTCTCATTAAAGTCTGTCTCTTTTTATAATTGCATATCTCATTAAAAGGGAGAGTGACACTCAACAAAACACGTTGACACTTACCTTTAAAGAATCCTTTAAAGTGGTATTTTAGCGGTGGACTCAAAATCTTGTACCCTTGAAATCCAAAGTCTTTTTTATATAAATATAAAGCTAAGTGTAACGAAACAATTAAGAGAGATTAAAAACAAGAGAAAGGCTTCGTATTTTCTTTTTTTCTTCCATGCCTAAGGAAAAAACGTTTCTACTATTGGAGTATTAGAATCGTGATTCTATTCATTGAAAGGTTTGTACCATATATAGAGGAAGAGTAACTAAACTAGTAAAGAGAATATCCACTAGTAAATGTACATAGACTTAGAAAAGGAAAACACGGCAAGTTTGTATTATTATCCTTTATCACATCCCTTAAAGATGAACGATCTAAGGAGAAACCAACAGTGAAACTTTGAAACCGAGGTCGGGGAAGGTAACATAACTGACCAGACTAAACAAATTGATGAATGAAATAGTAGTTCAAAACTTTATGCTTCATTCATGAGTATAAGACATGATTCACGACTCAGTATGTCGCGTCAATGTTATTACAATAGATGACTGGTGTGGACAATACCTTGAGGCCGAGTTCCATAGGTAAGGAGGAGATCCAACATAACTCGGAGCTGGTCAGGGCCAACACCAATATTCTGCCTTTGTAGAAGAATGAGCAACGCTGGTTTGCTTCTTGGAGGACCACACTATGAGATGGGTAGACAATGAAGGCTCTCGTGGAGCTGTATTGTCGTTTTTCCTTACCCAACTTGCATCTGTGAAGGCATTAATGATAGGTTCGTTGTGTGTTTGTAGGAGAATGTAGTGGTGTAGAGTACCCGAGAGATAGCTGACCAATGCTCGGAGGTGGGGATATGCATGAACTGAGATAACTTTTTTACCGTAAGAGAGTTGTCAGGGCTCGTGAGGGACAGACAATGGAGGCTCCAACCATGGTGCGAAACTCCATGGCATCATCAAAGACAATGCCCAAATGAAGAGTCAGAGACGGGCACATCAGCGTGGGCATTGGCTTGGCAGTGGACATATTCGCCTTGTGAAGAATATCTACAATGTTGTTGTGTTGAGTTAGTCTTAAGCGTACCTTAATACGAGAGAATCTATGAGAAAAGGAAGTGATAAACTGAGAAATGTGAGATTCATTTTTGTGGTGATGATTATGACACTGACATAGATGAGCATGTAGAGGAGAACGTTTTCCTTCTTATGAATAAACAACAAAGCATCTACAATGCAGTGGATGAAGTCCGATTGAAGAAGAAAGCTACATAGCTTTTTTGATTCCGTAAATTGCCTTGCGGAGCTTTTAAAGAGCTTGAGGATTATATTTGTCCTAAAATACCAGGGGCTGTATCATGTACCTTGCAGTAACGTCAAGCTGCTTGATCGGCCAGTCTCGCATGACAATTGTGTTGAAGACAACTGGTGTCACTCAAGTCTTACGCTAAACAACTAAATCTGCAAGTATACAGATAATCGCAACAGTACTTAGAAGTCGAATCCACAAAGACTAAAGTTCTAACAAAAGGGGGTTTCGGGAACTACTTCTGTTTCTAGTCAAGAAAGGAAATGAAATCTATCTAACCTATTTCGAGTCTCTGTAATTAGACTAACTCAACATGTGTGGGGGTAACCAACGCCTATACTAACTCCTCAAACACCTAACGCTTATCATTGCGTGCTAGACTAAATATATCGCTAAAAAGACATGCTCTAAATTCCTCAAACTTTATCTCTAGAAATTGACTAACTCAATCTCATCGAGGCTAACCTACGTCTAGACTAACTCTTCGAACACTTAACGCTTGTCACTGAGTGCTATACTAATAGTTGCTAAACAAGAGACTAGTTTATTCTACTATAAGGGAAAAATTCATAATCTAAACTTTTCCTAGTTTGTCGATTTAGATGATCTAGTTAATTGCTTGTCAGACTTAAATTATCGTATACCTAGATCTAGTTTGTCAGGCTAAACCTAGATTAAAAACCTAAAACTAGTTAAAGATCCTACTATTTCCTATTCTCTAAAGCTAAAGAAGCATGAACTCTAATTCCCCTTTTTTGAAAACCTAGATATAATCTATTAAATTACTCATACATGGTAGATGCAATCAAACAAATCGTTATTGAAATCTTGAAACAAAAGCTGGAATAGAATAAATAGCAGGGTTTTAAGATACAAAATTATCAGATTAGATATATCACCCTAGCAGAATCAAAAACCAAAAACAGATTGCAAAGTAACCTAGAAAACTGAAATAAACTAAAAACTAGAACTCTCTTGGAAAATCAAATTCTTCTGGTGCTTTTATAGTCTCTTGATGACGTCACTAGGGTTGCATGTGGGCCCGAATTTAAAAATCTCAAATCTGGCAAATTAGGGATTCTGGTTCGATCGAACCACCCTGGTCTTGATCTACATGTCGTGTGGATTTTGGACAGTTCGAACGATCTGCCTTGAATCTATTTGATCAAACCGGACCTCACTTCTTCAATCAATCCATTTCGTGTACATCAAACTCACTGGTATGCTCGGGGTAGTGGTTCGATCGAACTATAGCTATGATGGATCCGAGTTTCTTCGAATCTTCATGTGATCTCGTCCAAAAGCTTACTTTCTGCAAAAGTCAAGTTATAAACCCCTAAACCAAGACATATCAATTCTCCAATACTCGAACATTTGTTGTCCTCAAGTAAAGACAATCAAAAGCCCAATGGGAAATTGTAAGGACTCTTCTCTCCTCAGCTGACCAAAGGCTAGATTGAACATGTAGACCACATAAAGACTAATCACGTTAGCACATTGTCCCCAAATCCCCACAATGACTGTCCAAGCTTGTCCATACTCTAAAATTCAATCTGAGAAGACTCTTCATTCAAGTCAGTTAACTCACTACTTTCATTAAGTATTGGTGTGAGTTTCTCATCAAAGAGTCTTTAAACCAAGGAAAGAGGGCTAGGTGATAATGTAGGGAGGCTTATTTGATGGTGAGGTTAAAGTGTTTGGGGTTCTCAATCAAAAGATGTCAAATGAACATATCATTATGCAAAATCACGAGAGAGAGAGAGAGAGAGAGCAAACAAGTGAGGACGTTGCCCTAACATACTATCCAAAAACAAAAATCAAATACCCACCCTGGATAGAAATCAATAAGAACTAAGCTAAAGACCTAAACGAGACATTTTCTTTCTTTTCTCGTTTTTCTTTTCTTCTCTGCTTTAATTTATTTATTTATTTATTTACTTTATTTTATTTTTCTCTTTTATTTTCACTTCTTATATTTTTTAATTTGGGGGAGGTACGATCAAACCTTTTTGGGTTCAATCGAATCATTTGGTCGCAGCTCAAGAGTTTGATCAAACTCTTTTTGGTTCGTTTGAACTTCAACTTTTCATGAATGAAAATTTCAAACGAGCAAAATAAATAGCAAACAATCTCCAGTCTCGTTTTTCTAGTCTAAAATACTTAATCATGGATCTAATAACTATCCAATGCTATACTTCCTATGGCCAAAAGGAAAACACACAAGCATGGTAAATAAAACATCATGATCATCATCTAATCACCTAGGATTTCATACTAACTAGACAACAACATGACCAAGTTAACTCAATCTCTCTTTATATAGTTTTTACACATGAAGGAATGCCAAATGACAAGTTAACATCATATCCAACAAAGCTTCAACAAACATCTATTTTCTGGAAGGAAGTTTGGCCATGTGGTTCACTAGTTTCCCTGCACCAAACAAAATCTAGAAATAGTTGTATTAGGCAATCAACAATCATAAAGGGTCAAATCATCATAAGAAAATGTCATAATCCAAAAAATCCATGCGAGTTATATGACTTAAAATCCGAGACAAAGAGATTTTATTTGAAAACAAAAACTGGTAAGGAAAGGTGGCCAATGGCACACTCAACCAGACTTACTTCACAATGTCCCAATGTGAGAATAAGCCTGAAAGAGCGATTCATCAACAAAGCAGAAGCAAATAGCAAAAAGGTTAAAAGGATAATGTGAGTTTCGTGATGATTTATGGGAAGAGTGGACATGGCAGTTATCTCCTTGGTGCTCTGAGATCCGTTGGGACACATGGATCTTACTCGTAGCCAATATCGATCAAACTCTTGGGAGGTTCGAGCGAACCTCTTGATGGTTTTCAAAAACTATTTGTGGATCGACCTATCATGTGAACGAATTGATGATTAGCCCAACACGAGAGGAAGTTCGGTCGAAGCAAAGTGGCACAATTGGACTCTTGGTCCCAACTTTCTTGTTCAATCGAACTTGGCGTGTTCGTCACTTGGAAATTTTTTCTACAAATCAACTTGAAGCTCATCAAAAACAAGAAAAACTGTGAAGTGCAATCAATAAATCTAAAAATAGAGAAATACCAGTGGGTTGCCTCCCATTAGCACTTGTTCTACGTCGCAAACCTGACGGAAGTTGTGCAAATCAAGTGATGTCAGGGGTAGGAAGAGAGATTGCAACCCTCTCTTATATAGGTGGATCTGGTGCATCTTTCCTTGGAGCCTTATGGGGGTTGGGATCTAGCAATCTGAATGAGATGAAGGTGTTCATCAGCTTTTGCAAACCCTCTTCACCCTTCTCCTTCCACTCGGGAGTGATTATACCTAGAACCTTGTGAAACAGTTTGGTCTTGCTTGTACTCCAGACTTTGTACTCAATGTTGTTCCCATCCCACCAGAAAGGGGTTAGTTTCACGATCTGACCCCTTTTGATAGCCCCATTGAATTCTATTATTATCGGACTCTTAGTCTTCTTCTTCCTTCTCCTTTTCTTCTTTGTGGCATCTTGAATATGTTAGTGAGTGTCTCCGTCTAGGAATTCTTTGACCTCACTTCCGCCAATGCTCTTTGAAGTTTTCTCTTTACAATTGATTCAAGAGTGAGTAAGTATCTCTATCCAGGACTTCCTTGGTCTCACTCTCTTCAGCCTAGTCATGGGCGGTTTCTACCTTTTTCTTGCTCCTCTTTCTCCTTCTTCTCCTAGATTTCTTCTCTTGAGTTGGGTCTGCTTCATCCAAGGTCTCATCACCTGAATTTTGCATAATTTCTATCGAAGATAAGGTTTTACCTGGATCAGTTTCTAGGATAGGTGCAAATAATAAATTCTTCGAGATGTAGGAGTACCCCACTCTATTCCTAGGCAGGTCGAAGATTACCCCAAAAATTGCTAAGAAGGGTCTTCTAAGGAGCAACTCGTTCTTGGGTTGGCGCTCCATGTCTAGGATGTAAAAATCTGTGGAATCATACATCCTCCTAAGATGATTGAAGCGTTCTCCCAAATACCATCTCGTCTAAACCTAGCCGAGTTGGCGAACTGGAAGTTGATTGTGGAAGGTGCAAGCTTGTGCACTCCTAACTTCTTAGACCCTTTCTTGGACATATTATTGACACAAGACCCAAAATCACAAATCGAGTTGTTTAGTACATACCCGTTAATAGTACAAGAGATGACGAATTTCCCAGGATTGTCCAGCTTGGCTATCTCTCTCATGGACTTTCTGGCTCGTTCTTCCTCAACCATTAGAGTTTTCAATTCTTCTATGGTCTTCTTCCCTTCCAATAAGTCTCTCAAAAACACCTCATATGGGAGGACCTTCACCCCTAAACAAGCTCCCTTCCTTTTATTCTTCTTGCTACGTTTAATTGCTTTCTGTTCCTGTACTTGTGGTTCCCGTATGGGAATAAGAATAAAAGACTTGTCAGATAAAGCTTCATCTACCTGAGCAGTTTCTGTTGAGGATGATTCAAGTTCCTCGTTCAAGCTTTGCTGCACTTTCTGTAGATGTATTTTGTCCTAGAAGAGATGAGTGATTGGTAGAAGAGATGAGTGAGCCCGATCTGAGTCTTATTGATGATGGGTTCGACCGAACTCTCCTTGGTACGATCAAACTATCTGATGTGGGAGGTTGACTCGAACAGGTGTTGGATCGATCCTAGAATCTTGGGATTCTACCGGATAAACAATTTGACCAATATCTTGTTGGTTTGATCAAACTTCCTGATTCGACTCAAGAGTCTGATTGAACTAATGGGTAGTTCGATCAAACCTCGAAGTTGGGTTATGTTGTCTTGTGTTTTAGCCGTTTTTAGGATTCATTTTCATTCGTTTCTCGCTAGTTAGGTCACATTTAGAGTCCTTTAGGTTGCATATGCATCCTATGATCATGTTTCAGGTGTGGAATGATAAACAAGATGTTGACCGGTTTAATCAATGCAGTAAAGTGGTGGTATGGTTGTCGAACCAATTCAGGAGGAATTAACGCACTAGTACTATAAAGTATTTTATTAAGGTTAAGTAGATTCAAGAAATGTTTTGTCACTAAACAGTCCTAGCAAACTCTAACAGTTAAAATATTCAAATAATAAAGATAATTCATGGATTAAGGAATTTAGAACAGGCAATCAACTTCGTGCTAAACGGTTTAATTCACTCAAGGCTTATCCTATGTCTAATGATTTCAAATTTAGATCAGTTCACTATCGTGATAAAGATCCCTTTCCTAAGCATGATACTACACAATCTCTTGGAAATCAACATAATTAGAAAGCATTAAACTCAATCCTATACAACAATCAATCAATAACTTAAAGAATATCCTGGAAAGAATCGATTAACAATCTATTGAGTTTGTTATGACACCTTATCAAACACCTCTCGGGTGATAATTACCTAAGATCTAGATTAGGGTAGCTAATCCCACTCTAGCGTTAAGAACATGATTAGATTGAGGATAATTGAACTATTAAACCCTAAACAATTTTAGCGATCCATTTAGCCTATTCCTAACCCTAATCCATAAGTTAAGAGAGACTACTCACAACACATGTTTAGAGCACTTAAGGAGTTTCTAAACATGATTGAGAGTAGGGAACTTGAATGTGGTGAAAGAAAACTACAAGCAATCAACGAGAACCCAGAGGATAAGAAAATAAGAGAAATGCAATAGAAATTCACCGAGTGTTTCTCACAAAGAGTTGTGGAGAAAACCTAGATCTAAGACTTAAAATCAATAAAATCTAATGATAAAAAACGTGTTAGGGTTTTAGTTATTAGTTCCCTTATATAGTTAGCAAATTTACATCTCAAAAAAAGGAAATTGGACTAGAGAATATTCTGGTCTGGATTAAGTGCACCGGTCAAAACATTGACATGCCCTGGCTGGTGTGAGTCTCCACCGGTCACGTCACGTCTTCCCTCATGGCCAATATGATTTGGCCGTGACGAACACCGGTCGACTCCATTGGTGTTGACGCAGGTGTGGGTGCACCGGTGGCTCTGCCGGTATAGGTTGGCTGGTGGCCCTGCTCGGCTACTCCTTAGCTCATTTGCCCCCTCTTTGCTCCTCTTTTGCTTGGTTTCTGTTCGATTCCTCGCCCTTGTCTCCTCCTCACCTGAAATGGGGAATGATGCACAATATGCAACCTAAGAGTCTAAAATGCAATCTATTCTAATGCAAAACGAATGAAAACCGATTAGCAAAACCATCAAAATATACATATTTCAACTCTCCCAAACTTATCTTTTTCTTGCCCTCAAGCAAAACAAAGTCAAAGCCAAGGTAAAGGTTTGAAAAACAAGAACCAAGCAACCTAGAGTCTTCGATGAGAGCGTTTTCTACTTAGCATACCTAATTTTCTCATCTTTCTAGCAATATCCCCATCCGCTATTATTACTAAGCAAATGCGATCCACCTAACTAAACCCATCATGCTTTCCGACATTCAATTAAGCAAGAGTGAAACATAATTAAGGAACACAATGGTTTCAATCGGTTCGGACTAATGGGGACTCCAGTGCAAAAGAGAAGGGTTCACACAAGACACGAAGGTTGATTGTAATTTGGTTTCTCTCGCGGAATGAAAGAATTATAGCAAAATCAGGAAAAAGAGCAATTGGGGCATACAACATTGAACATCTATTCTTCCCCCAAACTTTGACTCTAGTATCTACCCAATCATATTCTCTNTTTTTTTTTTTTTTTTTTTTTTTTCCTTTTTTAGCCTTATCTTTTGGAGCATAAAACTTTTCTTATTGATTTCTAGAGTCTAATATCCTTTGGCTTCTTTTGATCCTATCTCTTTTTCTTTTCTTTTCTTTGGTGATTTTTTTCCTTTTATTACTACCCATTCTTTCTTTCTCTTTTCAGACTTTTCCATGTCAAACCCATAATCTCAAACTTAGTTCTACCCATAACCAGATCAAAATCAAGTCCTAGAGTTACCCAAGCTTTTCTTTATATTTTTAATCCATTCCCAAACATCATAAGCTACCCAAATAGATGTTCTCTATTGTCGTTCTCTGTACTTTCAAGTTTTTGCAAAATTGCAATCACTGAATCAAAAGGAGAACTCACATAAGTGTTGAGGCCAAGGGTGCAAAAGGGTTAGAGGGAATCATCCTAAAAATGAGAATGACCGAATTGAGTTAAATGTGTTTAGGCTAAAATGCTCAATTTCACGCTTGAATATAGAGAATACCATGAAACATTATGCAACAAGATCATGCTAATTAAAGTCCAAGATTTAAACTCATATCATAATTGAAAGTAATCTAGGCTAGTAGGCATCGCAAACCAAGTACTCAGCTTTTAAAACATTAAGATCTAAAGCTATGAACTTCAAGACTTTTCGAGAATACTATGCTGAAATCGATGATCTAGAGTGAAGGTGCTTTGGTTCTTTCTTGAAAACACAGCGTGAGTGCAGTTTAAATGTGACTCAATCCTAAACCAAAATGTAGTGCAATCCTAAATGCAAAACCAGAGTGAAAACATTTTTCTTAATAAGATATACACAATGCAATTTCTTTAGACTCGATAAAACAAAACAATAAACACATTAGTCTACAAGTTGGCCTCTTCCCCCAGACTTAAACAACACACTCTGTGTGTGTCTGAGTTCAGAAGAAGAGACCAAAAATAAGAGAAACAAAAACTAAATGATATGTACAAGGTGATAAGGGTACCTCACATCCAGCGGTAGGAGGGATCATACTTCTCTTCGGAGTAGTAGTCTGGGATCTCTTTGTCTGAATAGTATGGAGGAGGTGAGGCGATAGGATGCCTCTCACGTGGCTCATATGCTGATGCTCGAGAAGGAGCTGCTTCCTCATGTTCGCGGCTCTCTGGGATGGGGTTGGTGCTCCTCTCATAAGTGAAGGTTGGCTCCATGATGCTTGAAGAGCCCTCTTCCATGCTGCCTTCATACCCACTGGTTCGTCTCATGATAAGCTCTTGCATCTTCTTGAACCGGTGGTCATTCACAACATACTTCCTTTGAGCATCTTCCTCTCGTTCCTTCATATCTTGCTCAACCTTCTTCAGCATTTCTTCAGCTTTTCTAGCTTTTCCTCACTCCTTTTTAGCTTTGATTTGGTCCATTTGAGCTCGCGTACCGTCTTTCTCATAATAATGTCCAGGAACTTGATCCAACGTCCCTTTCTTCTGTTGTCCTTTACAATCTCGCGCATAAGACCTGGAGAAGTAGGTAAAGGGAGTGGATCAACATAGTACCTCGCACTGCCATAGATTGGCGTGGAATCATCATGTTCCTCAGGTGTAGGCTCAAAGAGAGGCTCAATCCCGAACTCTTTTACAACTCTCTTGCCTCCTCGCCTGGTTTGTTTTAATCCTACCAGAACCATGTAGACATTGAGGCCTTGGGGGTCAAATATATCAACTTTCCCAATGTCAAACTTGATGTTCCTAGCATCACTCATGTACGTGATGCGGCTGTTGGGTAGAAGCACACACGAGCTGTAGTCTAACATACTCGTGAACAAATAGACATACCTCCCCTCGGCTTCTCCAAGCAAGAAGCGCGCCCTCTACAAATGGGGCATGTCTAGGAACTGTGGAGGAGCTAAATCTCCAATCAATGGTGCAACGACAAACTCAAAGAAAGGAGTAAGCAAACCTCCAGTGGCGAGTTGTGGTGTCTTGTCTCTAACGTTACAAAGTATCTCATGAATCTCCAAGAGCTCACCATAGAAAACTCGCACTATGTTGGCTTCCCTCTCCATTTCCCTGTTGAAGTCGTCCGATTGGGTTAAGTAGTTCAACATAATAGGATGAAATCCCATGCGAATGAAGTTCATATCTCCTATGTATATTTCTCCCGTTTCACGCCTAATGTAGAACGTGTTAGCCAATAACTTCTAAATGTACCTCAGAGCGGGATGTCTGATCTATGACGCCTTAGATATGCCTGCCTAAAAGTTGCCTTGCCCAATCGAATAGCACACTATGTTGTTGTTCTGCTCTCTTGTCTTCAACCTCGATCTACCACTCATAGAGAACCGATAGATGGCTGAGATGTCCCAGAAAGATATCTGGTACTGATCGGTATATCTTATGAAGCCTCCTCCATTAGGATCTTGAGGATCCTCTTTCGGGGTCTTCCATACCTCCAAATTCCCAATAACCAGCTGGTCATTTCCCGATAAGCGGTGTGAGACCGACCAACTAAGCTCCCAATACCAACCTCTCTCATCAAACTCGTGGCATCATTAAGGATCCCGAGACTCATGAGGGTAGGAGTGTGGGGGGAAATATGTTCCCAAGAAAGGGAATCCCATGAAGTGCTTAGCCATTTCCTCTGGAGATCCCTTCTGCATTCTGTCCCTTACCTTTTGAATGCGCCTTAGCCTTGCTTCCTTGAAGCACATGGTTTTAGGCATTGGTTCTTTGTCATTCAGAACCTCATAAGCGGATGCATCTCCCTCACTCCATATCTGAATCATGCCATCTCTCTCTAGCGTGGGAAACCGTCTTGAGCTTCCTTGGCGGTCTTGTTTGCTTTTCTTGCGTGTCTTACTGCCAGTTGCAACGGTCTTTCCTTTATCGGGATTCTCTGCTCCTCTCGTTCTAACGATGCTGCATCATACATATACAAATAAAGTTCCGGTTTAGGTACGAGTTTTTACTTGACAAAAGAGACGCCCAAATGATCCAATGCATTTGAATTTCCATCAATTAAAACCAAGATCATAACAACAACAAAGTGAATCATTCATCAAGTCAACCCCAATCAACCATTTCAACGATTTCGAACTACAAAGATTCAAGTCAAATTGAACTTCTTAGAAAGTGATGTAAAAATCCTTCAATTGAATCCTAATCATAGCTAAGATATCACATTAGTTCAATGACTACCAAACAAGCTCCTAAAATCAAAATCCCCATAAGTTAGGCTCAAATTCGTCATTCTATACGAAGTTAATTAGAAATCTTCAAAATTTCCAAAATTGGATATGATTTGGTCAAATTAAGAGAAACCAACAAAGGGCAATCATTAACAATCATCAAACAGGCAATAATCATCCCATAGAAACACAAATCAACCAACTATTGAGCTTGAATAAAAATTCTCACCAAGTGAATAATGTTCTAGAAATTGGTAAATTGAGTGGATTACCTTAGAATTGGAGAGTAGCTAATGGTATAGACAAGTTAAAAATCTGAAAACAATGAGTTATGAGCTTTGAAGCGTTGATAACGATTGAGTTTTGAAAATTTCGGAAAAATTCAGGGTTTTTCTAGAGAGAAAATCGGGTAGCAAGGAAGAAGAAGAAGAACTATGAGAGAAATCTCGTTTTTTAAAAAAATAATGCAAACCGGGGGTTGTACACCGGTCACACCACCAATCTAGGTGGCCGGTGTATGCGGCGGAGGATTCACACCGGTCTCGTCATGACCGATGTAATGTGGCCGGTGTTGATTTTTTGAATAATCCTGGGGAGTACACCGGTGGGGCGTCATGATCGGTGCTCAAGCGCGGTGAAGTCGGTTGGGCGCTCTTGAGGGACCACACTAGTTAGACTTGCTTGAGGGGCAAGATCGGTGTGAGTCTCGGCAAAATACCACCTATCACACCACCGATGTAGATGACCGGTGTGGGTCACCGAAACTCACTTGTTGGCCTTAAACGTTCTATCTTGCCATGGCTTGATCTTCGCTTCGCACCGACTTCAGTACTGGTGGTTTCTGTCAAGTTTTGACCTGAATACCCGATGAAAGACTACGAAAATCGTCGAGTATGGAAAACGAGACCGATATCATATAGTCCATATTATTAAAACAAAACAAAACAAAACAAAAAAGAAATGCAAAACAAAAAGATATGTACAAGGATAGGCTTGGGACTTCCTCCCAAGTGAGCTTGTTCAACGTCACTTAGCTTGACTTCACTGACTGATTATCAGACTTGGTTGGAATCAGACTCCAACTTGTGAAGGCGCTCCTCGAGTCTCTTGGTCTCAGCTCTATGTTCCTTCCTCTCCTCGTTCATTTGGTACTCCAAGTTCCAATTCAGGTTGAGCATGTTCTCATAGCGGCTGTTACCAACCTCAATCTGACGTTCCAATACTCTCATGCTTTCTCAAACAAAGTACTCCAAGTGTTGGAGTTGATTCTGATCTAGTGAGCGTTCAATCTTGACAGCATCCTCTACCATAGGTCTCTCTCTAGGCATGAACGGATGCCCATGTCGTTGTACTTGATCATCCTGAGGCTTTACAAACTTGACAACTTTGAAGTGTCATGAGACCTGTTGTATAGTCTATGTTTGCTCCAAAATCTTTTAGAAAGGGTCTTCCCAAGACGATCCACCCATAGTCATCAGCAGGTGCAAGGAATATGTAGAACTCGGTGTAGACAAACCCATCGTGGATTCTAATAGCAACATCTTTGATCATCCCAATTGCGCTCGCTTCAGGACTCACCAAGTCTCCCAAATCTCATTTTGGAGGGTCTACAGTCCTTAGTCATATCTAGTCTGCATAGTCTTTTGTCATCCTATTGAAGATTTACCGGGTGTCACACACAGCTGCTTCTATGTTGTTTCCATAGATGCTTCCAGGAATCTTGTATAATCCAAAATCAGGCTGTGCTTCTTCCACCACTCCATCGGAGGGGGTTAAAATAACCAATGATCACACCTTGTTCTTCAGCCATTACTTCATCTACTTCACCTCCTTCATCACCAAGTTCCCAATCAGGATCCTCTTTGGGATCTTCTTTAATCTCTTCATCACTGTCATCATCATCAACCTGACCAAATAGTTCGTCAAGTACATCTCCATCTTAGGCCAACTCCAACGGTGGATCTGATTGAGTTCTTAGGCCCAAAATAAAATATTTTTATAATTAAAAAAGAGAGAATCAGATCTTATTTTAGAGTTTTTAGATGTGTATCAGAACCGCTGACGTGGCAAGATACGATTGGAAGAAAGAAAAAAACAAAAAAAATCTCACACGTGTTTATTTTTTTTATTCGGGCACACTCTTTCTCTCTCTCACTCTCTCCCTCTCTCCCTCTCTCTCTCGTAAATTAATCATAAACTAATAATAAAATATTATTAATTTTTTTTCTGGGTTTCCACAGTTGGAGGTGATCTTAGTTTCTCATTGTCTTCGATGAGAACATGAGTAGATATCGCATTCACAAACTCTTGATATGGCGTCTCACCCTTTACTGGTAAGTGATAACAAGTATTTTGCCTTCTCAATATTGAACTAAAGAGAAGACTAATATCTATTAAGTCAAATGTAGTATGGTGGTTTTTGGTTAAGTATCGGGAATATGTCGAACCATAATTCGGGGGTTTGATTACACAAAAATTTTATGGAGAGAATGGTCAAGTCTAGGTGAAATAATAGAGATTGTTTTTGTCACTAAACAAGTCTATTGAACATTCAAGAATTGCAATTGAAACTACAAAGTTAACCTAAGTTTACAAAAGTCAACAAAAACGGTTTAAAGAAATATAAGGAAGAGACTAAGCGAATGGACTAAGGTTATCGACTCGGGTGATCAAGTCAGCAGTATTGAAGCTAGAACTGGTTGATTACTTACCTTGGAGATCAAGTTGATAAGCATTTTCATTGATCTTCTTGGTTCTTTGAACTTCTTTATTCCGGAAACCGGTCCTTCCTCAAGTGAATCCACACCCAATCTCCTTCCATGAGTGATTGTTCCTTGCGTCCTTTGTTAGCATGTCGTGTGTAATACTTAGTTTTGGCCTCAATGTTTGCTTTGGCCTGCTCATGTAACTTCTTGACTTGCTCGGCTTTCTCATTCCACCTACACTTATGCTTTCACTCAAAGGCAACTGTATTAAATCCAATGGAGTCAAAGGAATGTAACCATAGACAAGCTCAAAGGGACAAAACTTAGTTGTTGAATGCTTAGCTAAGTTATATGCAAACTTGGCATGTGGAAAACAATCTTCCCAAGATTTTAAGTTCTTTATAATCAAGGGCCTAAGAAGCATGACCATAGTTCGTTTACAACCTCAGTTTGTCCATCTGTTTGAGGATGACAAGTAGTAGAGAAGAAAATCTTAGTGCCCAATTTACTCCAAAAAGTCTTCCAAAAGTGACTCAAGAACTTAGTATCCCTATCCGAGACTATAGTTCTAGGCAATCCATGCAATTTGAAAATCTCTTTAAAGAACAAGTTAGCTATATAAGTTGCATCATCAGTCTTATGGCAAGGAATGAAGGGTGCCATTTTAGAAAACCTATCCACTACCACAAAGATAGAAGCATGTCCATACTTAGTTCTAGGCATTCCTAAAACAATATCCATTGATATATCATGTCACGAATTAGCTGCAATAGGGAGATGGGTATACAAACTGAGGGGTTGTGACTTAGCCTTGGCTTGCTTGCACTTAAGGCATTGAGAGCATATCTTCTCCACGTCTTTTCTCATGTGTGGCCAAAAGAAATGGTCTTGAGATACCTTCATGGTTTTGTCTACTCCAAAGTGTCCCATTAGTCCACCACTATGGGCTTCTCTAACCAACAACTCTCGGAGAGAACCATTAGGTACACACAAATGATTCTTAAAGAACAAATACCCATCAAGAATGTAATAATGATCCAAGGAATGAGATGAACATTCAAATATACACTCTTAATGTCTAGATCAGTAGCATATAGTTCTTTCATTTGCTCAAAACCTAGAAGTCTAGCATCTAAACTAGAGAGAAGAGTGTACCTCCTTGATAATGTGTCGGCAACAACATTATCTTTACCTTTCTTGTAGGCTATGACGTATGGGAAGGTCTCAATGAACTCCATCCATCTAGCATGTCTCTTGTTAAGCTTATGTTGACCCTTGAGATGCTTAAGGGACTCGTGATCAGTGTGAATAACGAATTCCTTCGGCCAAAGATAGTGTTGCCAAGTTTGTAATGCTCTCACAAGCGCATACAAATCCTTGTCATATGTGGGGTAATTCAAAGCTGCTCCTCCAAGCTTCTCACTAAAGTAAGCAATGGGTTTTTTGTCTTGCATAAGGACAACTCCTACCCGATGCATCACATTTTATCTTAAAGGTTTTGGAGAAGTCCGGAAGCACAAGCAAAGGGGCATTGGTTAGTCTTTCTTTTAAGACTTGGAAAGCTTGTTCTTGAGCATCCTCCCATTTGAATACCACAGATTTCTTGATAACCTCGATGAGAGGGGCAACCAAGGTATTGAAGTCTCGCAAAAACTTCCTATAGAAGCCGGCTAGACCATGGAAACTCTTTACTTCATCGACTGTCTTGGGAGTGGGTCATTCCCTAATGGCTTGGACCTTGTCTTCATCCACTCTCACGCCTTCAGCTGACACAACAAAGCCAAGAAAGACTAGGTTATCCGTTCCAAAAGTGCATTTAGCTAAATTAGCATAAAGTTCTTCTTTCCTTAGCACATCTAGAACCGATTCTAAGTGTTTAGCATGCTCTTATAAGTTTTTGCTATAGATCAAGATATCATCAAAATAGACTACCACAAATAGACCTATAAATCTCCTAACAACATGGTTCATTAATGTCATGAATGTGCTTAGAGCATTGGTTAAGCCAAAAGGCATCACCAACCACTTGTATAAGCCATGTTTGGTTTTAAAGGTCATTTTCCACTTGTCTCCTTCTTTCATTATTATTTGATGGTACCCACTCTTTAAGTCTATCTTAGAGAAAATATTAGAACCATGAAGCTCATCTAGCATATCATCTAAACATGGAATAGGGTGGCGATAATTGACCGTTATGTTGTTGATTGCTTGGTACTCTACACACATTCACCAAGTTCCATCCTTTTTAGGGACCAAGATCACCGGGACGACACTGGGACTCAAGCTCTCCGTTATGTATCCCTTCTCCATGAGTGCCTCAACTTGCTTTTGTAGTTCCTTGGTCTCTAAGGGGTTGGTTCTATAAGTCGGACGATTGGGAAGAGTTGCTCTGGGCACAAAGTCTATTTGGTGCTCAATACCACGCTTGGGTGGTAAGCCTTGACCCTCTTCTTCACCTGGAAAGACATCTATATAGTTGTGCAAGAGATTACTAAGAATACTCGGAAGCTCCAGTGAAGGATTAGTAACACAAGCTAGGGTCTCTTTATAAACTAATAACAAAACAGTTTGTTGAGCATGAAGAGACTTCCTTACAGTACATTAGTTAACCAAGAAGTTGGGAACCTTGGAGGAAGTGGCTACTTCTTTCTTTCTTAGGTGAATCTGATCTTGAGCCACTTATTGAGGTGTCATTGGTAGAAGAATGATCCGCTTGCCATTATACTCGAAGGTATACTTATTAGAGAAACCATCATGGACCACACGTCTATCAAACTGCCACGGTCTTCCCAAGAGGATATGACCAGCTGATACACGCTGGGTTACGTGAAATAGCCGTTGGAGATGGATCTGTCGACGGCCGGCGATGGTGAAACGACCTTAACGTCCACGACTCTTAAACCTACGTCCAAAAGGGATGAGTTTAGTTATTTGTCGACCAAACACATATAAAAATAAGAACAGTCAAGGGAGAAAAGGGAAACGATGGAATGATGAATGAGATGGAAATGATGGGGAAAGAACGAAAAGGACCTAGAGAGGTGGAAATCTCTAGATACACCTTGAACCTAAGATATGACACACTTAGGG
>OVAO01000804.1:0-17482 GCA_900406285.1 Biscutella auriculata | reverse complement strand
AGGCAAAGTCACAGCTACATCGAGCTGATGAGTGTGAAGGCAGGGAGAATAAGTGTTAACCACCCGGTTGCACAAGATTGACGCCAATCTGGGCCAAATCGTGGCCTAATCCCTTTGCTTTCTTGTCTTTATTTCAAAGTTATGATTTCTATCCAGACCCTATTGTGTTTTGGACATATTTCTTTCACTTAAGCCTATTTGTGTTTTTGGGTTAAGGTTTTTCACTTAAGCCCAAGTGTTTAGGGTTTAAGGACTTATTTCTTTTCTTTCTTTCTTTTATAATGGTCGATTATGCCCTAATGAAAAGGAGTCCAAATTTTGTGAAAAAACCCTTGTTTTCTTAGAGAGAAATTGATCTATATTCTTGGTTCTTCAAGTTTGAATCTGTTCCTCTTACCATCATAAATCTGATTCCAAGAGATCCTATTACACATCTCCTTCAATAATCACCTTGGTAGAGAGAAGAATTCATCCTCCATCTCCTATACTCTTTCACGCCATCATCATCTCATTTTCTAGATTTGTTTTCATCCATTCATCACACAAACCGGCCATTGTCGTCATCATCCCATCCATTCATCAGTTATGTTTCAGACTTTGCTTCAGATTAGATCCAGGATCGCGTCATGTGGTAGGAGAATCTACTCTGAACCAAAGGTTAAGCAAATCTCTCTAACTCTACTCTCTATTATCTGATCGATTGTATTTGTTGCTGCTGATTTGTGTTTGATATTTAGATATCTAGTGCTGCATTAGTTTAATTTTGTTGATCATCTAGGTTGCTGCATCATGTGTTTTTGAGTATAGGATAGATTAGGTTTTGTTTGCTGATTATTTACTGCATAACGTTGACTGTTGTATATTATTGATCCGATTTTGAATAGGTTAGTGGCTGATTGTGCGATTAGGATAGTGCATCCAATTAGGTTTGTTGTGTTAGATAGTGGCTGCACGTGCATTAGGGATTAGATAAATTGTAAGTGTAGTTAGATCATTAGGTTAGTGTTAGCGTGATTAGTTTTAGATTAGAAATTGAATTTTTGTTTGCTGTACGTGTTAGGTTAGATTTAATTAGGATCGGTTTGGTTTAATTAGGTTAGATAGATTTTTGGTTAGGAATTTTATTTTAGGTTTTGGTTTTGAATTTTGAATTTTGAATTTTGAATTTTGAATTTTGAATTTTGAATTTTGAATTTTGAATTTTGAATTTTGAATTTTGAATTTTGAATTTTGAATTTTGAATTTTGAATTTTGAATTTTGAATTTAGAATTTTGAATTTTGAATTTTGAAGTTTGAATTTTGAATTTGAATTTTTGAATTTCGAAATTTGAAATTTTGAATTCAGTTTTTTTTTGGGTCAGGTTTCCCTTTTTNAATTTTGAATTTTGAATTTTGAATTTTGAATTTTGAATTTTGAATTTTGAATTTTGAAGTTTGAATTTCGAAATTTGAAATTTTGAATTCAGTTTTTTTTTGGGTCAGGTTTCCCTTTTCTGTTAAAGCTTCCTTTTTATTCGGATTTCCTGTTTTAGAAAGTTTACTTTCTTATAAAATTTTCTTTTTTTTGAAGGTTTCTTTTTCTTTTCGAGCTTCCAGTTTTGGAAAGTTTCTTATTTATAAAAATTTTATTTTTTTTAGAAAGTTTTCATTTCTTTGTCGGGTTTCCTTTTTGATATTATTTGCGGTTTATGATACTTATTGTGATCGACGATATTATCTAGAGCTCTTGGACTCTGCGGTTTTATTGTTCTATTTCAAGTACCATGGAGCTTTCGGCTCAAACCATTGAAACCATGACTCGGGTAGTGGCATAAATAAGTGCATTGTGTCTCAGTTAACACAACAAATCCAAGACAACATAGAAGCTTTAGAAAATTAGATTGATAAGATGCTGATGATGCGTGCGAAAGAAGTTGACAAAAACTTCACCAGCTGAAGAGCAAGAGCAAGAGGGAAAGAAAGCGATAAAGATCAATCCGAATTGTTTCTCGATGGCTAGAAAATCATAATGTTTTGCTTAAAGAAGCTAATCATAAAGAGGATTCTAAAGACAAACACTCTTGTCTGCTTAAGTCACCTAACCGCAGACAGAAGGTCTCCTTCAAGGGAGATGAAACAATCCAACAAAGTGAATATGAGAGATTTACCTTTGTGGATCCAACCTCCTTAGAACTTCTTGTCCAAGTAATCAACAAAGAGAAACAAGTTGTTGCTGCCAAGGAAGATCATGAAATCAAAAATATTGAATATGAGATCTTCACATTTGTGGATTCAATGATATTAGAACCGAATGAAGATCAAATCAATTTGGTTAAGAAACAAGAATATCAAATCAGCTTGGTTATTGAGCAAGAAGAGCATAAGCAGAACCAAACTGAAAGTTTGAGTAGTGAACAAGGAGAGATCACAGTAGCAGCTCTTAATCCAGAAGCTGGCAGATTGACATGAGTTGCTTGTGAAGGTAAAAAACGGATCAATATAAATCACTGGAGTAAAACGAAGACTGGTACCATATTCTACACTCAAAGAGGAACATTTCAAGTTATAAATCATTCCAATCCGAGTTCTGAGCTGAACACAATCAATGTTCGAATTTCAGCTACTTTCAGATTGGTGTTTCGGAAGTTATGTGTAAGTGGGTTACCTCAAACGTTTTTGTGGAGACCAGGGGATATTCTAAACGACTTCCAAGATCATCTTGGAGAAGCTACTAATGTTCAAGACCCTCTGATCCGTACCAAGTAGATGGTCTCAAGTCTTTTCAATCAGGAGTTACACATGATCATTCGAAGCAAGCAACGACCGAGTCAAAGGTCTAGTAAGTATGGCGATTTTTTTCATGCATCTAAGGAAAGAATAGCTGCTGCGCCTCCATGGCTCATCAAGACTAGTCCCTCATGGAGTTTCCTTGTTAGAAGATCATTCCAAAGCGTCACCAAATCAGATGAACCATTTTATTCCTTTACTTTTCTGATTTTACGCCTACTTAAGAAATTTTACCTCAATAGTTTTCTGGTAATTAGATCTTTGTTACAAGGATTTATATGGAATCTAGGAGAGTCATTATGGAGTTATTTAGGAGTACATCAAGATCATGATCTCTGCTCGCTTCAAAACTTTGTTTGGAAGCCTGGAGAGTTCTCAATCAACAACAATGCCTACAACATCGATCTCCAAGGTAAGTACAACCTCTCTGATTTGTTCAATCCTTTTCAAGAGGGAGGGGATGATGTGAATCTGGCCAGCTCAAAAAATGTTGAACCGGAGTTTGATGGTAGTGGTGCACGTTCCAAAGCTATGAAGCTGGATAAGGAAGCTCGTGCACTCATTAGTCAATGAGAGATTGATCCATAGGAGGTTGTAGCTGTTTCTATATCTGTACACTCAAGACAGAAGACCCAATCATTGATCACTAAGCAGTTAAGTAGTGGTTTTTGTACTCTTTCCCTGGTGCAGCTGGAGATTTCAGATGGTAGGAGGTTCTCCGGCAGAGTTTTAATGAGGCAAAGTCACTGCTACATTGAACTGCTAAGTGTGAAGGCTGGGAGAATAAGTGTTAACCACCCCGATTAGCACAAGATTGGCGCCAATCTAGGTCCAATCTCTTTGCTTTCTTGTCTTTATTTCAGACTTATGATATCTATTCAGGCATTATTTCTTTAAGTTATGCTTATTTGTGTTTTTGGGTTGAGTTGTTTCACTTAAGCCCACATGTTTAGGGCTAAAGACTTATTTATTATCTTTATTTCTTTTATAATGGTCAATTATGACCTAATGAAAAGGAGCCAATATTTTGTGAAAAAGCCATTGTTTTATTAGAGAGAAATCGATCTCTATTCTTGGTTCTTCGAGTTTGAATTCGTTCCTCTTAAAATCATAAATATGATTCCAAGAGAAACTACTACACATCTCCTTCAATAATCACCTTGATAAAGAGAAGAATCCATCCTCCATCCCCTATACTCCTTCACGCCATCATCATCTCATTTTCCAGATTCGTTTTCATCCATTCATCACACAAATCGGCCATTGTCATCATCATCACATCCATTCATCAGTTATGTTTCAGTCTTTGCTTTAGATTAGATCCAGGATCGCATCAGGTCCTAAGCCCAAGCTGAGTTTGGCCCTCGTTATGGATAACAGTTATTTCGGCTATGAAATTCTTAAAAGTTTCCATAGCATAGTGGTCAGACTATAGACAATACTCTGTTTGCTCACGGGTTTGATCCTCATCAACGCTTATTTTTAGTAGTTTTTTTAATAAAAGGCTCGACCCATTTTCATTTTTGGCTTGTGGCCTCTATTATTACAAGGACGGCCCTATCTATAAATATACATATCAAATGATGTATCAGTGCTAACGTAAGAGGTCACTTCACAAGAAGGAAGAAAGTGGTTTTGATTAGACATATATGATAATTGAGAAGCTTTATTGAAAGGTCGAGTAGATCGACCTAAATCAAATCAAGATTGATCGAGACTACGAATCAGGATTGAGATTTAATATGGAAGTATTGAAGATTGGCAATATCAAATATATGAGTCTCTCATGAAAATTAGGTTACAAAGTGCATCTTCTTATATAGGAGTAGAATTAAGCCTAACGGTAAACCTAGAGAATATATTCATAGAATATTTCTAAATAATATATTATCAAATCTTTGATATTCTCATATCTTTGATATTGACAATCTTCATTATTTCCATATTATATCTCGATCCCAATTCTTAGTCTCGCTCATAATTTGGTTTAGGTCAATCTACTAGATCTCTCAATACCCTTCCACAAGCCCATGCGTGGTCACACGTGCGAGATTGGACATGTCTTTAAAATATCTACTTTAACATAGTCGTCAGGTCATCATAGATGTTTATACCCGATCATATGGTCAATGCGGTTACAACCTAGACGTTAGGTCATCATCGTTTATACCCCCATTGTAGGGTCAATGTTAACTTGCGATTGCAAAGTGGGGTGAAACTTCAACACATCTTTGCTCTTAAAGAAATGAGAATAATAGCATCTTTGGGCGCAAAATCATGAAGCTCCAAAAATAATTTTCCTTGTCTCTAACAACCAATACATTAGTAAAAAAAATTGACTTGAAAACATGAACATTCTACTAGAACTCCCTAAACCACAAATAAACTCTTCGAAAATAGGAAAACTCAAAACAACCAAAACTTTGAGAAATTCTAAATTTAAGAATAAATTCCGTAAGAATATAACTAGCCCATTGACTACCCAAACCTTTAGAATTAATAAAAACAAAACTCTAAATCTTAAAAGAAATATTATCCATAGGATCTAAGTTAATTAACCTAAAAAAAATCCAAAATATTTAAACCATAAAACCAAAACCACTAACAAAATAACCACAAAAATTTCTTTTTTTTTATTCTTTTTTTTCACTATTCTTTTTATTTTCACAAAAGCTTGACAACTCCATTTCATCTTCATCATCGACATCACCTTTGTCTTTAACACATTCGAGGGTTGTCATTGACTTCATGATTTCTTGTTGATCACAAACTTTCTATCGTGGAAATGTCAATTTCGATCCATAAGAATCGTCTGCTCTGATATCATGATAAAAATGATGAGAGTAAATAACACGAAAATGTTTAGAAAGAATTATAATTAGATATTAGATATTTTCGTATCTTTGATATTGACAATCTTCAATATTTCCATATTAAATCTCGATCCCCTTTCATAGTCTCAGTCAATTCTGATTTGGTTTAGGTCGATCTCACTACAAGAAAACACGCAATTTGCGACTATTGTACGAGTCGCAATGGAGTCGCAGATGTGGCTCTTGCGACTCCACTGCGACTAATTGTAGTTGTTGCAAATTTTTATTCGCAAACGGGGACCGTTGCTCTTTAGTCGCGCATTTTAGACAATTGTGCGACTACTCTTGTCCGTCGCAAATATGCGATTACTTCCGAAGTCACAAAAATGAGGTGTTGCAAAAAAGTGCCAAAATTTGGAGACTCTATTGTGACTGGTCAACTTAGTCGCAATATTTTGCAATTACATTTGCAACTACATACGTTGTCTCAGACACGTAGTCGTTGTGTAGTCGTAGAGAACTGCGACCTATTAGCAACTCCATATTCGTCTTTAAAACAAATGGTACGAAGTCGCAGTGAAGACACGGTGTAGTTGCAGACATGTGCGACTCCATTGTGCCGCCTTACACAAGGAAGTCACAGTGTAGTCGCAGACAGCTGCGACTCTTGCGTGATTGCATTTTAGATGAGGAGTCGCAGTGGTGTCACACATTTTTGCGACTACAATGCTTCTCGCATCGTTTTTTTAATATAATATAATTTATATATTATATAATAATATATTAAAAATAAATTTAAAAATAATTTAAACTAAAATCGAAATTAGAAATATTAAATCCAGAAATAAAATACGTTATCAAGTTTACGAAACAAAAAAAAAATAAAAAAAAAGAAACTAATCTTCTCCGGGAGGGGTTCGGAATGAGCCATCCAAACCCGAAGAGAACTGGTTTGGTGGATTGGCGGTCGGTGGAGTCATCATGATTAGAGGCGTATTCGGATGTTGTTCCTTGAGGAACGTCACAAGAGTAGCGAATTGGTTCTGAGTGGCTTGATGTTGCTGCATCAAACGAGCAATTTCTGCGTCTTTCTGAGCCTGCTCTGTGTCCCTACGAGCCTGCTCCTCGTCCCTACGAGCTTGGTTAGCGACATTCCTCGCTTCTTGCACTTGAATTTTTCTTTACGCCGTCAGAAGTTGTTCTTGAATTGTCTGAAAAGTCGCTGTAATACTTGGTTCATCGTGCGGACGTTTCCTAAGAATTCGCTCGAGACTGGCTACTCCATAATGACGACCCCTGTCATCATCAATATTACACTACAAATAATGATATTAGATTAAAAATTTAAGGTATAAAAAAATTAAAAGAAAAAAATTAAATTAGTACATGAGTGAATTAATCATTCATCTGATCTTGGGTGAGTATATCCACAGATAAATAAATAAATAAATAACTATATATATATATCTACTTAATTTTATAAGATCAAATTTGATTCGGTTTACGTTTCTTGTAAACCGTGGTCCAAATTATAAAAAGTCGTTGTGTTGAAGTGTAAATACATAAAGACGAATGAAAATGTAAAATGAAATTTACAAATTAATAAACTAAAATGTAACTAACGCGAATGTATAAGATATTTACTTAAATGTAATGCTCATCCATTACGTCTATAAGACTAACAATACAATGTTTTGTTTTAAAAACGAATTTAAGATAATTGAACTTATGATACATTCTTGTTATTTGAAATCATCTATGTAATTTTCTATGCCATTAGAATAATAAAATATGGTTTAACGGAGCGAATTAGAGTAAAACCGATATACGTAGTTGTAGAGGAGTCCTACTTTCATCGCATATATACAACTCCTCTACGATACTATATGGTTTAGGGAGTCAAACCACGTGTAGTCAAATCGCATTGCTTGACCCTTCACCTATCCGTGTGAGACATGAAGTAGTCGCACTGTTGTCACAGATATGCGACCCCTGTTAAAAAAAACCATTTCACCTATGGCGGTTCGAACCCTGGTCCTAAGGTTTCATAATGAACCAGAGTGATATCACATAACCGTTGTGCCATTGTAACATATTCGTTATGTTATAACTTTCAATTAAATATATCCTTATGGCTTTATAACTTAGTAATTTTTTCAGTGGATAATGTAACATCTAGTTCGGTATAACACGTTGAAAATATGTAAACGAAATTACATTAACTCAAAATATATAAACAACATATATTTATTGGTCATCATTTTTCTCATCATCATCATCATCATTCTCAGAAATATATAAATTACAAAGAAATCATCATCTCCTTCCTCATCTTGGACGTTGAAATAAATATGATTTTTACTCTTGATCCATCAGCTAAATTATTCACGACAACCTCCTCACTCGTATCTACTTCGACATAAAAGTCATTTTCCTGTTGCAGCAGAGTAGGTATATCCCTATAAGATCCAGAAATATTTTCATGTGGATTGACTTTTATAACATTGACCCAAGATTGCTTCAATTATTCTGGACAAGGGTATGGTACATAGCAACCTAATCGCCTTGAGAAGCTGTAATTGCAAATATATTCAGTAAATATAAATTTCATTTCGTATATAATACTATAAATAAACTTAAAATTACCAAAAATAAAAGGTTCAAATTTGTAATATTTCTCAGATGCTAGAACGTCTCCAACACCACCATTGCTCCTTCTTATTCTTTCACCGATCGTGGGGTCGTACAACTCACACTTAAAGAGTGTGATCTTCATGTGCACCAAATCTGGGTACTCTACCTGTATGATATATATTATGTTCCCATAGAAATTAGCTTCATTATATGCATCTGCATAGTTTTCTCCTCTCACACATATTTCGTAGTTATATGTTTTCCTTCGGTGACCGTGATTTCGTGTATGAAACAGATACCCTCGCGTATAATGTCATATAATAATCCAAAATTTGAAATAGAAAAGAAAAAAGGGAGGTTTGTGATGGTTTTTCAATCTTTTATACTAGGTAATCTAGTATCCTTATGCATGAAGATAATCAATTCGGTCGTTGTGGCCGGACTCTATTATGGATTTCTGACCACATTCTCCATAGGGCCCTCTTATCTCTTCCTTCTCCGAGCTCGGGTTATGGACAAAGAAGAAGAAGGAACCACTTATAACTAACTAATTGATATATTATAATACTAGATGATGGGCCAAGTCATGACCTTATTCATGGGGCCTTGAACTAACTCCTGAACTAAAATAGGACACACCTCATATGGCCCAATTCACATACGAACCTGTTGGTGGCATATATGTAATACATATTAATATAAGAATATTATAAGAAATTATAATATTCACTAAATCTATAATTAACGTATACTTACATTTTCTATAACCCACGTAGGAAATTCTTCGTCTCTCCTCATACAAACTTCATTATTAGAAAGTGTTGGATACGTGAAATAAATTTTAGCTTCGAATAAGCTCTATATATATATATAATTAACAATGAGATTAGAGTATATTTATATCATATATGTATTATGTACAAGAATGCAAAGTACCTCTCAAAATGTTGAAAGTAATCACAATTATGCAAAACAGATTCATATGTGCAATGATAATTTCTTTCATAGAACCATATCTCCTTACATCTTCCACTCGCCCGACCTACGTGGTAGAATATATCTGGTATACCACCAAAAGGATAAACATGGGCTTCACCTTTGNTATATATATATATATATATATATATATATATATAACTAGTAAAAATTACAAAAAAAAAAAAAATTACACATGTTTACAACAAAATTACCTTGATTTTGTTTGTATATTCGCGACAAATTAATGTTCGGAGAATTAAGAAATTTTGTCATTCACATACGATTCCAAGATTGATCCAACTGCATATCTTTTGTTTTTTGCCTTGCTTTTTAATTTCTTAAAAAACCTTTTGAAAGGAAACATCCACATGTACTGTACAGGCCACCAAGTTTGGCTTGTACGACAGATGTACGGGGAGATGCTCCATTACATCGAAAAAGCCAGGTGAAAAGACTTCTCTAAATTGCATAAAATTATGACTATGTTTTCCTTCATAATTTGCACCCTGTTTGTTGCAGAGATCTTGAACACAGTTCCCAAAAAAAGCTTTCAACTCCTACGTATAAGTTACATTCATTCATCATTAGTATTACTTGAAATAAAATATATGTAAGACTTGCTCTAATAATATTAAATGTATATATCGGATAATGCAAGATGTATGTTTCGGGGTAAGAGTTTCGTAAAAATGAACGGAAGTAACCGTTCCATAAACACATGACAGTCATGGCTCTTCATACCTGAAAACTTCCCTCCATCCACATCGACACAGGTAGCTAGGTATGACGCATAACCTTCTGGGAATCTGACTTTATTTTTGACACATTCCCATAAGCTCTTCTTAGCAATTGCGGAAAATTGAAAGATGGGAATAAGAGCTCTTTCTCGAGCATCTAGATCCAACTCTTTCCTTGCACAAAATTGGGCTAAATCCCTTCTCGATTTATTTGTGTCTTTAGATTTCTTGTCGTTCATCACGGTGTCCAAAATGTTATCAAAGAAATTATTTTCTATATGCATGAAATCTAGATTATGTCGTAGATTTAAGTTCGTCCAGTATGGCAGTCTGGCTCTTCATAAACACATGACAGTCGTGGCTCTTCATAAACACATGACATTCGTGGCTCTTCATACCTGAAAACTTCCCTCTATCCACATCGACACAAGTAGCTAGGTATGACGCATAACCTTCCAGGAATCTGACTTTATTTTTGACACATTCCAATAACCTCTCATTAGCAATTGCGGAAAATCGAAAGATGGGAATAAGAGCCCTTTCTCGAGCATCTAGATCTAACTCTTTCCTTGCACATAATTGGGCCAAATCCCTTCTCGATTTATTTGTGTCTTTAGATTTCTCGTCGTTCATCACGGTGTGCAAGATGTTATCAAAGAAATTATTCTCTATATGCATGACATCTAGATTATGTTGTAGATTTAAGTCCGTCCAGTATGACAACTCCAAACAAATGTGTTCTTTGTGCCAATGATGCGTCTTACCATATCCCGACTTATTTACCTCATGGCAATTCCCACCCATACGGATGTTTTTAACGGATTTCTTGCATAATTTGCTTGTAATAAATTTTCGAACCTGACAAAGATTCATGAGGATAAGCATCCACAACGTGTTTCCCTTTCACAGAGATTTTTTTAATTCTTCCGTAATGGATGTTTGCAGGAAGATACTGTCGGCGACAATAGTTCTTCCAGCGATTTTGTAATTCTTCCTTCCATTAGGCAGTTGAAACGTCTTTGTATCTTCCATGCATATTGGACATACTATTCTATCGTGTTTCATCCATTCTGAAAGCATGTCATATGCTGAAAGTCACTGATCATCCACATCAGAACTGTTTTTAAGTTAAAATTTTGTCTACGTGCTATATCGTACGTAACAACTCCAGTAGACCAATTCTCTTTTAACTCATTAATCAAAGGTCGGAGGAAAACATCAAGACTTGCTCGTGGATGCTTCGGCCCTGAATTCAATATCGTCAGAAATAAAATTATAGACTCATACACAAATTTGGGGACAAGTTATATGGAGTCAATATCACAGGCCATAGCAAATGATTATGTGACATTCCAAACAGATTGAATCCATCTGTGCACAATCCGAGGTAAACATTTCTTGGTTCTCTAGAAAAGCTAGGATGTAGTTTCTGAAATTTTTACCATTCAGCTAAATCTGATGGATAAATTATTATTCCGTCCTCTTGACTCATGCTCCGCGGGCCATCTCATTACTTTCGCGTTCTTCTAGGTCTGATACATCCTCTTTAATTTTTCTCCCACCAGCAAATACCACATCAGACTATATGGTATTTTTTCCGTCTGTCGCTACGCTTATACCTAGGTGCTTCACAAAATTTACATTCATATAATGATTCATCTTCTTTCCACAAGATCATACAATTCTCGATACACACATCAATTGTATGATATGGGAGACCTAGATTTCGCACCATTTTCTCTGTCTCGTAATAAGAACTCGTCTCTTGGTTTTCCTTAGGCAAAATCTTTGTAATTAACTGAGTCCAACCATCGACGCATTTCTCGGTCTTATTAAAATCTACCTTCAGGTTCATGTACTCAACCGCTATAGGTAATTGCAAGTCCCCTTCATGACAACCATTGTACAATGGATTTTTTGTTGTGTCCAACATGTTGTAAAATTTTCGTTTGGTTCCTCCTCGATTGGTTCCTCCTCGACTGGTTCCTCCTCGACTGGTTCCTCCTCGACTGGTTCCTCCTCGATTGGTTCCTCCTTAATTGGTTCTTCCTCGTTTTGATAATCATGAACATTGATATGATCATATTGGTTATCATTAATGACCAAATTTCATTAAAGGCATCATGAACCATCTCCACTAATCCACCCATATTATAACCAACATCTCCTTGATAATCACTAAAACTTAGTTGATAATTGGTATTTCAACTTGTTCCTATATCAACATTCACTTTCTCCCCATGTCTATAACAAGTGTAATAATTTGACATAAATTCTCTACCATACAGATGCATCCAAATTTTACGACCCATAAGAAATTTTTCGTTCTTGCAACTACGACAAGGATAATAAAACTTACCCCCACTACTTTGGCAATCAGCTGATTACTTGCCACATTCATGAATTCTTTAACTCCAACAATAAACACGGTGGAAATGTTATTTGTCTGCTCATCGGTTCTCCGGTACATCTGATCTCTCGAATTCCAATTATTGTAAGGATTCGTCATTCCTTTTTAACTCTCTTAATGTTATTTTCATTTGCAAAATATGAACCTAAAAGGGATATATATATAGGCAAAATACGCGACTACATTGTGACTCCAAAAGGAGTGGCAAATATTAGTTACACCTACCTGCTCGGAATTTAAAACACATTTTAAACATTTTTGGCAACTACATTGCAACTACAGTGCGACTACATTGCAACTATTGGCTATAGTGGCTGATAAGTCGCAACTCTTGCGATTATGGTGCAACTACTGATTAACTACGACTCCTTTTGCGACTACATCTCTGCGACTACAGATGGTAGTCTCTTAGTAATCGCAAAAACTTAGACTACTTTAAAACAATCCCAATTTTATTTGGAGATGTACGACTCCATAAGTGTAGTCGCACATTTGAGACTACAGTGCGACTATGTCATCGTAGTTGCAACATAGTTGCAAAATAGTCGCAATGTGATCACACATATCTGCGACTACGGACAGAGTCGCAAATAACCTGTTTTCTTTTAGTGTCNGTCGCACATTTGAGACTACAGTGCGACTATGTCATCGTAGTTGCAACATAGTTGCAAAGTAGTCGCAATGTGATCACACATATCTGCGACTACGGACAGAGTCGCAAATAACCTGTTTTCTTTTAGTGTATACTCGATCTCCCAATAAATTTTACAATTCCTACTAGCTTATTAATTTGAACTCTATAAACGAAAGTATCATATTTTTTATATCTAATATGTACACATCCCTCAAGTTTAAGATTAATTCGAAAGATTTATCTATTTATTTTATTCGTAACTGGGCTAATTGATTATTTTCTTTTCAGTTCAATTCAAAATAAGAAAAATCTTTTTAAAACAAAACAAAAATCTGGAAATAAAGAATTGAATGGAATTAGAGAGTATCTAACTGAAATATAATTGATAAAAGTACTCATTAATTATAAATTCATTAGACGTTTAAACTGCCCAAACTCTCACAAAAATAAAAAAAATCCAATGTTTTTATTAGGAATCAACACTTTTAGTTAGTAACTAAAGCTATGAAAGGATAACCATTAGACTACAAAAACACTTCTTTAAATCATAAACTCTTATATCTAAAGAATAAGATTTGAACCGTAAACCTGATAGCATCCAAAATATTAAAAGTTACATATAAATTTGAAATTACCCATACATTCATTTAATTATCAACAATGTTATAATAGTTATTTTAAGAACAAAATAATAACATTCTAAATATTATGTTGCCTCATTCGTTTGACCATTTTGATTTGTATTCTAATACTATATCTAAATGTTAAAATGTTCAACTACAAATATTTGAGATGTTAAAATATTGAATTTGAATGCCAAATTTGCATCTCAAAATTTGCATCCAATTTTTTTTTGGAATCACGTTTTCTCCCGAAAATATGAAAATATTGTTTTCGTGAAAGTACAGAAACACATTTTTCGCTAAACACATGGAACTACATTTTTTTCAAAACACATGGATTAAGATTTTTTTGAAAAACACGAAATCGCATATTTTTGAGAAAAACATGAAATCAAGTCTTTTCGAGAAAAACACATAATTACGTCTTTTCGAGAAAAATTCGAATCACATCTTTTTGGGTAAAAGTGGACTCACGCCTTTTCGAGAAAAAACGCAGAATCACTTCTTTTGGATAAAGATGGAATCATGTCTTTCCAGAAAAATGCGAAAACACATATTTTCGAAAAATGCGAAATCACGCTTTTTCAGAAAAACACAAAATTACATTTTTTTCTAAAAATGCAGAATCTCATTTTTCCCAAAAAACGTGGAATTCACTTTTTCTCGATAAATGAAAAATACGGAATCATGTTTTTCTCGAAATTGCAGAATAAACTTTTCCGAAAAATGGTATACGAAATAATATTTCAATGTTTTTAAAATTTCGAAAACGAAAGAACTAATATTCCGATACATTATCGTTAGTTGTAAATATAAAAACGAATAATATCTAGGTACAACTTTTAAATGTAATGCAAATATAAAAATTTGTATAGAGCGATTTGCTAAAAAGAGCACTTTGTGCCCCTAAGGCACTTTACCTCAACTATGAAGAGCAAAATCGATTGTGGGTGGTTTTGAGATGATGAATTTTCTCTTAAGAAGAGAGAGAAACATACAAGTGGACAAGAAACTTTGTTGGTTTGTTTTAATTTTATGATTATTATTCTCCCTCTTGTGTTATCTATACTTATCTATTTTTAAAGTTATAATTAGAAGTAATTGAGTTAAAAAAAGTCTTCAATCTATTTATTCTAATAATTTAAGATGCATTTCAAAAATAATTTGGTGAAAAATAGTATGGTCAAGTAAAAATGAATCACCTCATCCACGAATCATGAACGTAGCGGTCAACTTGTGGTGGATAGCAATATAGTATGCAAATCATCATTTCAAAACAATATTGGTATTGCACCTAATATACAGGGTTATGATGGGTGATTTATTAATATTGACTATTATTATGTGAAGTACAACTTAAACATGTCAAATGGATGATCCGTGTGTTGTAAATTGTGGGTTGTACTACTTAAACATGTAGTGTTAATCCGTTTTACCTCACCCATATGGATGATGTTTTTTGGTTTACAACCCACAATTTTATACCTATTTTGTTAGAGTTTTACTTTCCCTGTATTTTGTTAAAGGTTTTCGAATTTGTTGTTAATGAAGCTTGATTTATCTTCAACAAGAACATTTATTGTCAATTAATCATTTGCTAAATAAAATGGTAAGTAACTTCTGCATAAATGTGTCTTTACATTCGAAGTGTCGTGGATGACTGCAAATGTGTTGAATTTTTTTAATAATTTTTTGTTACAGGTAAAATCATGTCTTGTTATTTGTGGAGATTGGATGTGTGGGGATGATGGAAACTGGGATTTCTTCATAGAAAATGGTTGAGTATGGTTTAAAGAAGTTTGCAGTAGATGAATTACCGACCACAGATAGTCAGCATTATAGTCACAAATCACAATATTGGGAATGGACAACGTGGGATTCCCCGAAAACATACATAAGTATCGATATCCCGACCACAAGTTGAGGACATTATAGAAAGTCATATGTGGATAATAACTATGATCAGGTGTTGTATTATTTTGGCAACCACGGATATGCAGCCACGCGGTACCAAATATATTGCATCCACGAGATTACCTTCATACATCAATTGATTTATTGAAAACAAGAAGTTTGAGAGCTAAATACAAGAAAACTTAATATTTCAGATGAAAACTAAAAGACTAAGAGATTCTTAATGTTTCAGATGAAAACAAGAATTTTGAGAGCTAAAGACGAGAATACTTAAAGATTCTTAATGTTTCAGAGATTCTTCGTCACAACTTGTTTCATTGAAATGCATCCACGTGGTACCAAATTTATAGCATCCACGAGATTACCGCCACACATCAAATGATCTGTTGAAAACAAGAAGTTTGAGAGCTAAAGAGAAGAATACTTAATGTAAGACTCATATATGTTTTATGTTTGAGATGAAAACAAGACTTTTGAGAGCTAAAGACAAGAATACTTAGAGATTCTTAATGTTTCAGAGATTCTTTGTCACAACTTGTTCGAGGCTCTTCTTCATTACACAGTATACTAAAAACTTTACCAAACCCTGAGACAACATAATAGCCATAAGAAAAAACAAACAAAGCTTAATAAAAAAAACCAGACACAGATTAAGAAACAGAGGAACTGATTTTTTTTTTCATCTAAAAGAGAGAGCATCTAAGCTCTGCTTTTGATTTTTGTAATCCGACATTTCATAGCTGAGTCTGTTAATTCATCTCCAAAAAACGTCTTTGCACCGTTGTCCTTAAGTCCATTTTGAGCTTGCACTACATGAGGAAAAATCACATGAATTTTATGATCTTGAGGTGAGTGGCGCCTCTCACATGTCTCTTCATCTTAACTAGAATCAATGTCCATGTCTGGTTAGTAAAATCATTAAACACTAAAAACTGTTTAAAGCGAATGTTTCATACCTCTCTCACGCTTCTTAAGCCAAATTCAACTAGCATTGTCCCTTACCTTCAATCTCTAAACTAACATTCGAACATTCCACAACAGTTATTTATGAGGTAAAACATATGCAACTACACTTGTAGTCGCATATTTCTCTAACTACCATGCGACTCATGTCCAACTCCATTGCAGTTCTGGATCTATAGTCGCACTGAGGTTGCAGAAGTGCTACTACACTGTGGGAGTCACACATCTGCAACTAAAACTGCGACGGAAGTNACTAAAACTGCGACGGAAGTTTGGTAGTCTTAATATTGCGACTACCAAGAAACTACATGTTGTAGTCGCATACATGTAGTCGCAGGAGGAGTTGAAAAATATCGGTAGTCGCTCATATTGGGACTAATCAGCCACTACAGTCAAGAGTTGCACTGTAGTCGCAAAAAATGGTTAAAACACATTTAAAATTATGGGTATGTGTATCTAATTTTTGCCACTCCTGTTGGACTAGCAAACGTGGTCGCAAATTTTGGCTATATATACCGCCCATTAGATTCATATTTTACAAAGGAGAAAAAACTTTAATAGAGTGTTAAAAAAGGAATGACGTCTCCTTACAAATGTAATTCGAGAGATTAGATTTACCGGAGGATCGATGAGCAGAAAAATAACATTTACGCTGAGTTTATTGTCGGAGTTGAAGAATTCATGAATGTGGCAAGCAATCAGCCGAATGCGCAAATTAGCGGGGGTAAGTTTTACTATCCTTGTAGTAGTTGCAAGAAGGAAAAATTTCGTACGGGTCGTAAAATTTAGACGCACATGTATGATAGAGGATTTACGCCAAATTATTACACTTGGTATAAATATGAGGAGGAAGTGAATGTTCATTTAGGAACAAGTTATAATACCAATTATCAACCAAGTTGTAGTGATTAATGGAGATGGTTCCTTATGCCTTTAATGAAAATTTGGTCAGTAATGATAACCAAGATGATCATATCAATGTTCACGGTTATCAAAACGCGGAAGAACC
>OVAO01000803.1:0-18189 GCA_900406285.1 Biscutella auriculata | reverse complement strand
AGCAAACGTGTTCTTGTCTACTGCGGCTCTGACGCTATCGAAATTGATCTCAAAGTCCTTCTCGTGGAAGAAATCATAAGTTCGGACCTCAAGGTTCTTGTAGATGGAGCGGACTACATCCCATGGGAAGCCAGGCTTCGGAAGCAAGACGTTGGCTCCAGGTTTAGCCAAGATATCAACGGCAAGCTCGATGGCTTGTTTGCATCCAACGGTCATAAACACGTCATCTGGATTCAGCTTATTCGTAAGATCTCTGTTTAGATACTCCGCTATGGCACTGATAATTACGAAGGTTGAAGTGATAAGTCCAACGCGCAATAAATAAGAGGAACAAATACAACACATGATTTTTGTTTCTATGTTAATTTGTATGAATCATAAAATGTTGGTCTATTAATCAAACTCTTAATAAGTGATGAAGACTCAAATTCCCGACCTAATTACTAATACTCTGAATTGTTTTATCACATGTTATACAACACATGGTTAAAGTTTTGCTATTGTAGAAAAGAACATGGGATAGTTGTCGTGATGAACAAGAGTTTTAATGTAATAATGTACCTTTTGGCAGCAGGAAGGCCAATACTTGGAGCATAGGCGTTTCCAGTGCCGCAAAGGACGGCTTTAACAACCGCCTTCTCGGCTGTATGGCAAGTCTCCGGTGATTCATCTCGAGGTGGCAAAATGGGTTTTCCGTGAGGATCACACAGAGCAAACAACTTTTGGGTGTAAGTGCCTAGCGAGGCTTCTGAAGCCTCTTTAGCCGCCTCGCTTCCGCTAAACTGCCACTCAATGTTGTTCGCCATATTTCTTGAATTTCAATTTTTTTTTTTTTTGATATGTCTCTCGTTAGATGTTTTTGTTGTTGGGTGACTACTCTCATGCCTACGAGTGAGATTATATAGTAGTTTTTTAGCATTTTTCATAGATATATTTGTTATGTTATGTCTCTTGTTTTTGGCATTTTTCACAGTTGTTTATAAACTTGATTTTAACTTGCTTAAGTATTACTTTTTGGTCGGCAATTTGCTGAGTATTCAAAAAATATAATGCGTAGAGAAAAACAAATAGTAAATAACGTATCTCTAGTCTCCACGCGTCCTGGGCGTCGCAGCATCTACCAACGTCGGGCCTCGAGGGAGGTGGGTCCAATGGTTCACTGTCTCGTGGGATTCTAATTTTTTCGGGTAATAATTTTTTTTTTTTTTAATTTATACCCACCGAAAACCCACGAAATAGCCACGAATTCTTGTTACCCACGAAGCTATACCCACAAATTTATTTTCGTGGCTGTTTTTCTATAGCCACGAAAAATTAGTCTATACCCACGAAATTGGCGTGGCTATATACAAAATTTTTAGTAGTGGATACACTCACAGGAACTCGAAATCTCAACCTAATAACTAGTGATACCATATGGTTTACCACTAAACTAATATCACTTGTTTCTTTGTACCTTCTATCAAGAAAATTACAAATATTTTTTTGAATAGATAAATTTATTGGTTACGGCCAAAATAAATTATTAATTATAAAGTTATATCTATTGCTCAAACATATATGTAGAGTGTGGGTTTGGATACAAAATAAATATCTGAATTTTATTTTACTGTTTGTGCGTTTGGTTTTAGTAAATACTTAATTTTATAATTTATAATAATTTGAAAATATAAAAATATTTTGGAAATTAGATATCCAAAATATTATAGTATCTGAAAAATTATATGTTCTGCTTTGTTCGTATTTTTCTTCTTTTACATTAAAAATATAAATAATTCATAAATAATAAAAAGAATTAGATAATCTCTCACTTAAAATACTTAATCTAATGAAAAATAACATATTAAGAAATTGAATAGAAAAAATATTTTTAAATACTGTACTCATACAATAAAATAAAGAACTAATATGTATATATGAGTATATATATCTTCGAATCGAAGTGCATATCTAATTTTTCAAAAGTGATATTTATATTCACTTTGACTTTTTTACAAATACTAACATTACTATTTAATTTACTTGAAATTTTATAAATATACTATTTTTTGAATTGAGTCAAAATAAATAACAAATTAGAACGAATATTATGTCTAGACTTAGACAGAACCAACACCCACTTATAGATCTACCTTTCTTGAACTTGCTCTGATGCAGAATATTTAATTAGCATTTTTTCAGATTCATATCAAACTTTCTATTAATATAATATAATCTGTTTTAAGACTGTTACAAAGTCCTTTTGATCTATTTTTTTTTCAAAAGACCTCATACTAATTGAAATTATAATACTTAATTTTATATGTTAAAACATGCTTTTGTAATCTTTTAGGTTTTGGAGGAATATCCAACTGGTTCAAGTCCTGCCCATTCTTAGTCGTATATAGAATTCTAGTACATAGTATTTTTTCCAAGTTCTAACCAATTTTCTTGTTTGCAAACGAATTTCTACATTATTCTATTAACTTGATATTCAAGTGCGATATTCAAATAAATAGATAGGACAATAATATATAATTTCAAATAAATAGATAGGACAATAATATATAATTTTTCTCTAGTACTTACGTGTGTGAACGTGAGTTTCCTTTGTAATATTAGACTTTTCACGTCATATGCGAGATTAAATATTATAAAATTTAATTATAAATTAATAAAATAACAATAAAATTGTTAAAATCATTTTGTTTGGATCCTCAATGATATGCTGTAACATATTGTTTTATACATTCATGTTTCTATATTTTGTGTGGGTTAAATAATATTTGTATTGTTGAGGTTTAAAATTGCCTATGTTCCCATAATTTGTAAAAAAATATCCTTAATTAATGCACAAATCGTTGTTAAAAAACTTCATGCAAGAATCAAGTTCATGATCCGATGCATTCATCGCCATAACAGCATCTGTTCACGTCTGATCTCGCATTGGCAGCTAGATCAAGTACACATAATTCTTACTCGAGAATTACTCGATTAGCTAAACTCGATATATATCCCTAAGTTTGATGGTGATAGAGTAAAGGAGTGGCTCTTTAAGATTCATCAGTTTTTCGCGATTGATCGCCTTTAAGGTCCCAATATTTTCTATTAATTTGGATGAAATAGTGGCTACTCGGCATCAATCACTAATACATTGAAGTTTGGAAGCCGAAGTTTAATGGATTCGTTAATCGTGGGCACGATAACTGGTACGTGCATCCTTCCCTCGATGTACAATAACATATTGAAAGAAAGATTGACGATGTGTATGATGATCCAATTGCGAAATTGAGGAAGTTGCAAAAAAAAAAAATGGTATAATTGATGACCATATGAATTTTGAGAATATCCGAACAAGAGTAAATCTCGCTGGTTTACGAGTAGATATACAAATACACATCAAAATGTTTCAGCATTGATTTTGTGAGCATGTGTATTGATTCTTCTGATCAACTTTATGCCATGTAATGTCACATTCTCCTTTATGATATGTACAACAAAACAAAATATTTTGTTTGTCGATTCCTCATCAACATTATCATCTAAGAAAAAGCACAGATGATTTACATATATTATTTTTGTCTTTGAGCGAGGAGATGAAGAAAAAAGGCCTATGTTTTTCTTTTTGCCCAATTTATAACAAAAAAATTAAATAGCATTACTACAATGTGTTACTATATTTAATCAGATGTTTCAATTAGGTGTCTCATTGATTAATATACCATAATATTGTGAGTGATTTAACTGATTTAAGGATTTTTTATTTAAACTTTAGTAAATAACTTAAACTTTAAAAAATTTTACAGTGATTTTTATTTTTAATGTGATAATATCCATAATTATTTAAAACTTTTTAAATTTTGACTAATAAAAAATAGAAGTAATCTTTTCATTTTTTCTTCTTCCCTATAGTAATTAAAACTCCTCTACATCATCGGAAACAATAGGTCTTCTGATGACTTGATTCCGACGATATTTTTGATGGCTTAATCCATTAGTATAATTTAGGCAGCACATTTTCGAGGAACTTTTGATGTATTGGTCGTTGATCTTTCCAAGTATCTCCCAAAGTAGAATCAACGACCCTTGTTATCGGAGTTTGCTATAAAAGTAAAAATTAAACAAATATTAGAAAGTAACAAAAGAAATTTAGTAAAGTTATTATAAACATAAATCTTCTGGACTTAGGCGATCAAGACCAAAACGCTCTAATAATTGGCATCGACTTTCTTTGTTTCTGTCTATCGTATTATCTCATCAACCATTTCCATATGTTAGTTATTGTTGTCTTTGTATTCGGCTTATATCATGTAAAAATTTAAACTCGTTCATCTATATTATATTTCCTTGGAGTTCAAAAAAATAAATTTTATTACCTTTAAGATCAATTTTTCTATAATTTCTTGTGGAATCTCGTTGAAGCAAACCGAACCATCTCCAATGTCGAGGAACTATTGAGAGTATTGGGTCTGGAGTTTTTACTGCTTTTTCTTGATTGTTTCGACGATCTCATTCACAACGGGATATCTTGGAAAAGACCCATATGCTAGTCAAAATTTGGAATAAATCTGGGGTCTGACTGCCTAACTGAAAAGTATAAATATTGTTTGAAAAGATGAATTAAATTCTAGTGTTAAGAAAATAAATTATGAATATTAAAATTATTTGACTAGTATTTACCATATGATGGACGATTTGAGGAACCATCACGACCCCAAAATTATGGGTCAAGATTCTCTTACCACCCTGATCACTTTTCTAATTTCTTGAATTAATTTCAGAAATGGTAAATGGTCTTGGATTTTTCCAATTGCCAGAATACTTGAAGCTGAGTCCAAACAATCGGGTTCAATCCCCGTGGCATGACTCTATCTTCATTCCAAGCTCGCTTCCACTTGTGGATGTTCTGTCTATAAGTTAGTGCGGCTTGCGATTCGAATTCAGTTTAGACTTTGGAAGTTAAACTTGGCTCCCAAATGTAAACTTGTTGTTAAATAATTTTTAAATTTTATATAATTTAATATTTATAACATTTTATTTTTTTTAGTTATAATTTTTATCTTACAATGAAAGAACGAATCCAAAATTCTCGTGTATCAAGTGGAAATTCTGAATATTTGGGAGTGCTGGTGCCTAACATCACGTGCATCATCCCCTTAATAGTTTTCGTTATTCGGTTACTTAATCGAAACCTGAAATTATTTGAATGCACAAACCATTGTTAAAAAATTAATGCAAGAATCAAGTTCATGATCCGATGCATTGGCGGCTGGATCAGGTACACATAAATCTTACTTGAAAATTATTCGATTAGTTAAGCTCGATTTCCTTAGGTTTGGTGGTGGTAGAGTAAAGGAGTGGCTCTTTAAGGTTCATCAGTTTTTTCGCGATTGATCGAACTCTAGATGAGATCTTAAGGTCCTGATAATTTCGATGAGTTTGGATTAATGGCGGCTACTTGACATCAATCAATGATATAGTTGAGTTTGGGAGCCAAAGTTTAACGGATTGGTCGATGTACAAGAACGTATTGGGGTGTAGGATGATCCAACCGCGGAATTGAAGAAGTTGCAAGAAACAAATGGTATAATTGATTACCACATGAGTTTTGATAATATCCGAACAAGAGTAAACTTCTGAAGATATATTTGGTTAATGTCGCTCGTTTAAGAGTAGATATAAAAATGCACATTAGAATGTTTCAGCCTCAAACATTCATTTTGTGAGCATGTGATATTGATTCTTTTGATCAACTTTATGCCATGTAATGTCACATTCTCCTTTATTAAATGTACAAGAAAACAAAATATTTTTTTGTCGATTCCTCATCAACATTAGCATCTAAGAAAAAGCAGAGCTGATTTACGTATATTATTTTTGTCTTTAAGCGAGGAGATGAAGAAAAAAAGGCCTAGGTTTTTCTTTTTGCCAAATTTATAACTAAAAAGTAAAATAGCATTACTTCCATGTGTTACAATTTTAATCAGATGTTTAAATTAGGGGTCTGATTGATTTTTCTTTCTTGTCAACACTACATAAATCGCATTCAATCTGGTTCAAATCTGATGGTAATACAAAGACTACACTAACACAACCATTAAACTGCAATGACCTAGTTTAGGGATCTCATTGATGAATATACCGTAAATATTGTTAGTGATTTAGCTGATTTAAGGATTTTTTTATCTCAATTTTTATAAAGAACAATCTCTTTAAAAATCTTCACATGGTAATATCTATAGTTCTAAAAAACTTTTCATTTTTTTCTTATCTCCTATAGTAATTAAAAATCTTCTATAATTTTATATTAATTTTATAGCAAATAATTTTTAAATAAATAAACATTACCATTTTTATTCATTTATTAATAGTACAAGTAAATTATTTTATGATTGAATATTGATTGGTTAGAAAATTAATTTGTATTATTAAAAAAAAATCAAACATATACTATATACCCAATAATAATAATTCTCTCCCTCTAATTCAACTGCGGGCAGAACCGGTAACCAGGTATCCAACTAGCTCTTTTTAGGGTTCTTCAATCTTTGTGTTTTTTTCTGAAATCTCTCCGATTCAATTCGGTTCTCTTCCGTTTTATACGGTTCTCATCATGGAAAAAGAAGTTTGGAAGTCCCTTCAAGGACTTAATCTGGGTTCTGAGAAATCAGCAATTCGTCTCTCACCCCAAGTTCACGAACAAGTAGCCAGGAACCGATTCCTTAGTCTTATCGTCAAGGGATTGAATCCGCGAAAGCAACTGCCTCGTTGGATGAAGACAACTCTACCCGAGGCTTGGAGATTGGAAGGAAAAATCTCGGCTCAACTTCTTGAAGATGGCTCGGTTCAATTTTTCTTCAAGGAGGAGCATCAGCTCATGTCTGTTCTAGAGGGTGGCCCCTGGACATTCAAAGATTGGTTAATTGTAGTTGATAGATGGGTTAATAGGTTTGATCCCTCTTTTCTATCCTTTATCGGTTTCTGGGTTCAAATCCTCCATCTTCCTAATGAGCTTCGAAATGAGATTGCTGTAAAACATCTTGGGGAGAAACTTGAGATTGGGGAAGTTACTGAAACTTTCATTAAGGAACCATCTGCAAATTCTCCGGCTATAGCGAAGTTCAAAGTCAAAGTTCATATTAATTCAAAGCTCACCTTTGCTAGGTATGTCTATCTGGATGATGATGAAGAGCCATCTTTGCTTAAGTTTGAATATGATAAACTTAGGAAGTTTTGTCACCGATGTGGAGCTCTAATTCATGAGTTGAATGAGTGTATGGAAGTTGTCACATCTGAGATTCAGGTTCAGACTCATCCTCCTCAAATCAGTCCAGTTCATCAACAGGATTGGTATGGACATGATCTAGATATGAGACAACTACCTTTATCTGAGGACGATTACAGAGGTATGCTTCCTGAGGAGATGACTACAAATCTACCTTATGTTGTTATTGAGCCTTCTCTTAAAAATGATTAGAGCGGTTCTTCGAGGGGCAGTAAAAGGAAATCTGAAGATGTTGAAGCTTTGCCGCCTGAAGTAGTTCAACCATCAAAGGTGAAGATGCAAGCTGCTTCTGGTTCGGTGGTTCACCAGAAACCACCCAAAGATCAATGAGGCTAATGCATTGGAACTGTCAAGGGTTGAGGAATCCCTTGATAGTAAGCTATCTAAAGGATGTTTTGTTGAAAGCTTATGTTCTCGTCTTCGTTTTGATGACTTTTTGGTCTTGCCACCAACGAGGTTAAGTGGTGGTTTGTGTATATGCTGGAAGTCTTAGGTCTGTTGTAGATTTTTGTCTTCCCCAACTCTCAACTACACAAATATGTATATAAAGGATGGTTCTTCTTCTTACTGCATTTCTTATATTTATGGTCATCCTCAGCAAAGTAAAAGAAATGAATTATGGGAATCAATGGTCCAGAATACTATTCAAGGGAATTACAATGATGTATCCAGGTTGGTATTTGGAGATTTCAATGACATAATCAATAATGATGAAAAGCAGGGTGGACCATTCAGGAATGATTCTTCATTTAGACATTTCAGAAGAATGCTCACAATCCTTGGTCTTCATGACCTTCATACAATCGGTGGGGACTTTACTTGGACAGGGCGTCGTTATGATCATACAGTTAAGTCAAGAATTGATCGAGTTGTGGCTACTTCAAACTGGTTGAATGATCATCCCAAATCCTTTGTTCGTGTATTAGACTGGGTAGGTTCAGATCACTATCCTCTCATCATCTCTACAGATCAGTCGATATGGAATGCTAAAAAGCATTTCAAATATGATAATAGATGGAAATTTATCCCAGAGGTCAAGGAAACAGTCAAGCAAATCTGGAATTCTCAGTGTTTAAATCTTCCTCCAAAGGACTTCAATGTTTCTCTCACACAATGTCGAAAAGGGCTTTCTCGATGGAAGACTCTGCACTATAAAAATTCAAGACTTCAGATTACAACTCTTTTGGACAGACTTAGACAAGCCTATGATAATATCAGTCCAAATTTCTGTTATGTTTCAGATCTTAAAAAAGAAATTGCTTTCTACTATAGAATGGAAGAAGAACACTGGAGAGTTAAGAGCAAAGTAAGCTGGTTGCAAAGACTTAGCAGCGGCGCATTCACAAGCAATCAAGGTATCAGATTTGTTAGTTCATCACACATCGACATGGGATACTAATAAACTTCATCAGTTGATTCATCAAGATTATATCTCGGAAATCTTAAAAATTCGTCCAAGCTTGGTGAATCAGCAAGATACAGTGTCGTGGATGCACTCTTCTTCTGGAGACTATACTGTCAAATCAGGTTATGCTCTTCTATTGCAATTAGCTGATACTGAGACTCCTTTGCAGAATGTGTTATATAAGAAGATCTGGAGTTTATCTATACCTCCAAAGATCAAGCATTTCTGGTGGCGAGTTCTTACTGAAGCTCTACCTGTTTTAAGCAACTTAACCAGAAGGAAGTTACTCAAAGATGCTCTTTGTCCTTTATGTGGGGAAGCAAATGAGACAACGCTTCACATGCTGTTTCAATGTAGAGTTGCAATGGAAATTTGGGAATTATGTCCAGTTGAATCAGGAGGAATTACTCAACTCACTTCTCTGTCAGATATTCTTCAATATCTTATCACAGGATCTAGCGCTAACAAGGTTTATCACCAACTCTCTTCTTTTATTGCCTGGCGAATTTGGAAGTCTAGAAATGAGTTGGTCTTTGATTCTGTGCGTCAGTCAATTCTGGAAACAATCAACAAGGCTATTCTGGATTATGAGATTTGGATGCAATCTCAGAATCTGAATGTTAAGCCTTCTCCACAACATATTGTTACACCAACAAATCCATGTTGTGATCCCCCTATGGCTTTGTTTAACTGTTATGTGGATGCTTCCTGGAAATCATCTACGGACATTGCAGGCTATGGGTGGATGTTAGCAGATCCTTCAGGTCGCTTCTCAGTGAGAGGATCAACATCTTTTCAACCTATTTCATCTCTTTTAGAAGCTCAAGCTTTTGCTCTAAGAAAAACAATAAGGCAAATTAACCATCTCGGTTATCATCAAGTTGTCTTCAATGTCGACTCGCAACAACTTTTTTCTTTGTTGCAAAGTAGCTTAACACCTATTATGATATTGAATGTACTGAATATTATTGAGAGAGGCTCTGCTTATATATACAGAGGATGAGGGTTTCACACTATACAGAATAAGGAAAGATCTATACAACGATATACATAGACTAGAATCATGGGATTATATACTCTCCTAATACACCCCCTCAAGATGGACGACTCGAGGAGGTGAGACCAATCTTGACCGATAGCACCTGAAGACGAGCACGAGCAAGCGGTTTAGTGAGGGCGTCGGCCAGCTGGTCGGTGGTGGAGACATGTGCGACGCGAAGCTTACCACTCTGAACAAATTGACGAACAAATTGATAATCAAGAGCAATGTGTTTCATCCGCGAATGAAACACCGGATTGGTCGCTAGATACGTTGCGCCAATATTGTCCGAGTAAATCACTGGCTGGACAGGGACATGAATATGCAGTTCGGAGAGAAGGGATAGAAGCCAGCACAGCTCCGCAGTGGTTGATGCAATGCTCCTATACTCAGCTTCGGTGGAGGATCGAGCAACTCCAGTTTGCTTCTTCGAGGACCACGCGATGGGGTGCTGACCAGCGTAGACAATATAAGCTCCTGTGGAGGTGAAATCATCTTTGTTGCCTGCCCAATCTGCATCAGTAAAAGCATGGATCAGTGGAGTGTTTGAAGATTTATAGTAAATACCTGTGGAGAGAGTGCCAGCAAGGTAGCGTAGTATTCGCTTGACGGCCGTCCAATGGTCTGAAGTTGGTCGATGCATGAATTGAGACAATTTATTCGTGGCAAAGGAGATATCAGGACGCGTCAAGGACAAATACTGAAGACTGCCAACGATGGCACGATATTCGGACGGATCTTCTAAGAGAGTGCCGGAGGATAAAGTAAGGGTAGTATTGGGGCACATCGGGGTAGCGATGGGCTTGGCATGCGTCATATTTGTGCGCGCAAGAAGGTCAGTGATGTACCTAGTCTGCACCAAATGTAAACCATGATCAGTTCTAGTAACCTCAACACCAAGAAAATATGATAAAACGCCTAAGTCCTTAAGAGAAAAACGGTGAGAACGAGAAGCGATAAACCGGTTTATTTGGTGCGTGTTGTTGCCCATAATGATAATATCATCAACATAGACCAACATATAGATCAGAACATCAGCAGCTTTGTAGATGAATAGAGAGGCATCCGCTAGAGAATTGATAAAACCCGAGGCAAGAAGAAACGTCCGCAGCTCAGTGTACCAAGCTCGTGGAGCTTGCTTGAGCCCATAGATAGCTTTATTGAGGCGACATACTGCATGAGGGTTGTCGGGATCAACAAAACCGATGGGTTGTGACATGAAAACCGTTTCCTTGAGCGTTCCTTGCAAGAACGCGTTGTTGACATCGAGTTGCCTCATCGGCCATGACTTGGAGACAGTCGTGCTAAGTACTACTCGAATGGTGGCGGGTTTGACAACGGGGCTGAAAGTCTCCTGATAATCAAGACCGGGTCGCTGAGTGTATCCTTTGGCCACTAGTCGCGCCTTGTACCTATCAATCAAGCCAGTAGGAAGACGTTTAATCGTGAAAACCCAACGAGAACCAACAACATTAGTATTAGACACATAAGGGACTAAATCCCAAGTGTGATTCTTGAGTTGGGAGGTAATCTCTTCACTCATCGCAGCTCTCCAGTGAGAAATTTTGAGAGCCTGAGTCGGAGTGGAGGGAATGTAATTCGGGTCCGAGGATAGCGCCACATGAAGATTCAGCTTCACAACGGGTTTTCTTGGTCGAGTGCTTTGACGAATTGGTGCTGTCACCGGAGCTACTTACGGCGAGACTGGAGCAAGAGAGGGAATGGAGGTCGCTGAGTGAGTGTGCTGATCGGAGAGAGACGCTGCTGGTGAGTCATCGGGGATAGATAAGGCCAGCGGCTCTGGAGATGACGTAGGGGTAGCGGCCGAGGGAACGGAGACAGCATCAGGCGCCGGTGCGTTGGTCGGTGAAGAGCAAGGAGCAGACGGTGAAGGCAGCGACACCAGGGGAATCGGAGCAACCGGAGTGACAGAGGATTGCTGCGTCGGTGTATCATCTGCAAGAGAAGATGGGTCAGTGACTATATATTTAGAAAACGGGAAAACAGTCTCATGAAACGTAACATGGCGAGAGGTATAAATTCTAGAAGTAGTTCTATCGAAACAAAATAGGCACTTTGAGTTAAAGAGTAGCCAAGGAAAACACATGGAGTAGAACGAGCATCAAGCTTGTGCGTAGCATACAGACGAAGCCAAGGAAAGCAAAGACTACCAAAAACTCGTAATTTCTGTAAATTCGGAGAAAACCCAAATAGTTTTTGAAACGGAGTAGTGAAATCTAAAACCGGAGCAGGCATACGATTAATAAGAAACACAGCAGTAGCAAAAGCATAAGTCCAAAAAGTCTTAGGCATGGAAGCATGAGAAAGAAGAGTTAATCCTGTTTCGACAATATGTCGATGACGACGTTCCGCAATGCCATTGTGCTCCGGTGTATGTGGTGGAGACGTCATATGCGAGATACCCTGCAAGGAAAGAAAATTACGCAAGCCAACATATTCACCCCCATTGTTAGTATACAGAGTTCGAATCTTACGCCCAAAACGATTCTCTACCAAGGCTTTAAATTTCTGGAAAGTTTCATGGACATGAGACTTGCGTTTCAAGGCATAGAGCCAAGTATATCGAGTAAAGTGGTCCACAAAAATCACATAATATTTAAAGCTATCAACAGAGAGAACAGGGGAAGTCCACACATCAGAGAAAACAACTTCAAGTGGATGAGAAGTAGACAAAGATGATGAAGAAAACGGCAATTTATGCATCTTATTAATAGAGCAAGAGTTGCACGGTTGAGCTAGCAAGACATTGGATGATAAAGGTAAATCAAACGCAGAAATAGTTTTGCGAAGAATAGCTAAAGCAGGGTGCCCTAAACGAGCATGCCAATCAGAAAGCGAGGTACGAACAACGGATGCAAATGCAAGAGAAGGACGAGTCGAAGCAGGAAAAGTCGGCCACTCATAAGTGCCGTTTTTAGGAATCCTTGCTAGCCGAAGCGTTCCCGTGTGCAAATCTCTGACCTGGAAGAACGTAGGTGTAAATGTAACAGACACACCATTAGATTTACATAATTGAAACACCGAAATCAAGTTCTTGTCAAGAAAAGGAACACATAAAACTTTGTTGATAAAAAAAGGAGAAGTATAAGAGGGTGAAGAAAAGGAACCAATATGCGTTATTGGTAACGCCGATCCGTCACCTAGCACCACATCCTCACCACCGCTGTAAGGAGAGTGCAGAGACAAGTTGGCCAAGTCTGAAGTCATATGGTGCGATGCACCCGAATCAATGAGCCAAGTCGCAGAGTCCGATAAGTGAGCCGGGTTTGCGCGAGGTTGAGAATACGGAGCAGATGACTGTGGGTACGATGACGGTGGGTACTGAGCTGACGGCCATTGCTGCGCATTTTGCATCGGGGCAGACCACTGTCTGGGACCAGCTCCGCGAACCATGGTGAATTCTGGACAGTACTTCGCGCTGTGCCCCTTTGTACCACACGCTTGGCATTTACCCAGGTAAGGTCGAGGAAACCGCGGAGGACCACCGTTGTTGTTGGAGGAGCGCTGCTGGTAGTCACGACCATAGTTGTTATGGGACTGATTCGAGCGATGACTAGGGGCAGCAGAGTCACGATTCTGCTTGGGGCGATGATCGACGGCATTAGCAACCGCAGGCTGAATCGAACCAGAATCTTCACAGATCAACATCGCTTCTTTGTTGATCAGTTTATCATGTAATTCTGTGAAAGAGATCAAATTGTCGCGGGCATTAACAGCATCAATCACAGACTTATATTCCTCTGGAAGGCCAATCAGAACTTGTTCAATGAGATCCTCTGCATCCATCGGTTTTCCAAGAAGAGCTAAGTCATCTGACTTGGATTTGAGGGAACGAAGGTATTCACTGATGGTTTGAGACCCCTTGACACATGATCGAATCTGATACTTGATTTGACGGATGTGACCCCTCGTCGGCTTACCAAACGTATCAGCCAGCGTATCCCATATTTCTTTGGTGGTTGTGGATGTCGACACAATCGACTGAACCGGCACGGACAGAGCACCAAGAAGCGAGCTATATAGGAGACGATCCTGCCGACGCCAAGGTGCAAATTCTGGGTTGGGAATTGAAGCACCATTACTCACAATCGTCGCAGGAGGCAATTGATGAGATCCATCGAGAAATTGGTGCAGCTCATGCCCTTCGAGCAGAGCCATGACCTGACGCTTCCAAAACAGATAGTTCGTCGGCGTGAGTTTGGTGATGCCCGACATGTTCACTGAGAGCAAAGTGCTATGAGGATTCGCTGAGTTGAATACCGACGTGCGTTCTGCCGTTGAATCAGACATGATCTACGGATGCTGCAGAAACAGAGGCAGAGAGCTAGAGACGAGAGACGAGCGGCTGGAGAAGAGAAAGCTTGAAGAAGAAGAAAAAAAGGAAAGAAGGGAATAGGTTTAACCTATTTGTGCTCTGATACCATATTATGATATTGAATGTACTGAATATTATTGAGAGAGGCTCTGCTTATATATACAGAGGATGAGGGTTTCACACTATACAGAATAAGGAAAGATCTATACAACGATATACATAGACTAGAATCATGAGATTATATACTCTCCTAATAACACCTACGACCACTCATCAGGATTGGAAGTTCAGCATAATCTCAACATACTTAGCTGATGTTTTGTACATATCCTCCTCTTCGTACACTCACTTCTCGTTTAATGTCATCCCTAAGAACACTAATACGGTTGCAGACTTTTTGGCTTCTAATGCTCGTACAGGAGAATTATCAAATACTATCTCTTGGCTTTAATTTTTGTGCTCAAAACCTTCCTGCATTTCCTTTTCCTTCTGTATTTTACTTGTATCCTCTGTTTTTTATCACTCTGTAACTATACTACAATGTGTTGCTTAGTTTAATATACAATCTTTTGACGAAAAAAAAAAAAAAGTTACCCAATAATAATTATAAGTTGCCAAAGATATTTAATTGATATATAAAAAAACTATGAAATATGTGATATTGATGTGACTAAATACCAAATTTATTCTCGTAAAAAATAACTAGATTTTTGATCCACGCGTGGGATAAATATTTATATTTGTATATATTTATAATATTTTAGTTGTTAAATTATTATACTTTTAGTCTTTTCTTTTAATTGTATATTTACAATTAAATATTTATTATTTAATTTTATTGGTTGGTAATGTTTTTTAAAATAAATAATAAAAATATAAAATCAATTTAAATATTAGTTTATGAGTGATCATTGTTTGATGACAAAAAAAAAAGAGTGATCATTGTTTAAAATAATTATTATGATATAATTAGAAGTCAAATCTTTATTATTTAATTTAATTGGTTAGTAAATATATGAGTGACATATATTGTAATTATCCTAGTAAACAAAATCTTATTTCAAATATTTTCTAAGAGATATTGTAGAGATGATATGTCATCATGACATACATGTAAATAACAAGTCAGAGTAAGGTTATTCCTTAAAAATGTTTCTGAATTAATATACAGGGGATATCAACACTTAAATTAGATAAAAACGACAACACATTATATATAGGCGATAATAAAATTGTTAACTTAATGATAGTATAATTTTTTGTTATTATCGAACGCATCACACATGCTATCAAAAGTTTGTACGCTAAAATTTTATCTTAAAATCTCAATCCACTCGGTCCGCGCGGGTTGGTTCAGTTTAGGATTTGCGCTTGTCTATACTTGGTCATCCAAGACATGTTTGATTTTGAGCTATAAGTACGATACCACCTATGTATCACTACAAGAAAACATGTATATTTCTATGTCGTTTGAAACAATAGATAACCGGTTTCGATGACTTAATCTATTAGAATAATTTCTGATAGGATATTTCTAATAGATTTTCGATATATTGGCCGTCGATCTTTTTGAATATCTCCCAAAATAGAACTGACGACTTTTGTTAACAAGAATTTGCTATAAAAATTAAATTAAAAAATATTAGAGAGTAATAAAAGAAATTTAGTAAAGATACTATAAACATTAAATTTTATTACCTCTAAAACCAATTTGACTATAATTTCTTATGGAATCTCGTTGAAGTAAATTGAACCATCTCCAATCATTGTTCTGTGAAACCAACCTCACGCATTGCCCTCTTATTTCAAGAACAGTGTAAGCCAAATTTTCGTCCAACCCATACAACTCACTTAACTCACTTTTAGCTTGGATTGGGTTGCTCTAGACTAGCCACTTGAGACCCGACCTCTGGACCGATCTAGCGTTCCACCATCCTAATTAATAGATTGATCTATGAACTTTATATACTATCCACCACAATGGAAAGTTAATAACCATAATGATATTTTCACACCAAACTATTTAAAAATGGAAAGAAATTGAAATTTATTTATTTTATTTTTCGAGTTACATCACAAAATAGAAAACATTTAACGATTGGTGATAAGTTACACCAATTTTAATTATTACAAATACGAAAGTGTTCATGATTTATCTCAGATCAATGAAAATGAAGCTTCTTCACCTATAATGGAATGGCGATCACAGAAGCTAGCCAGTCTTATAAAAGCATCGGCCAATGTTGAAGTCTCCATGTCGATAGAGTGCCTAGCCCAGTTCCTTTGACCAAAAGCAATCCCTAAACCAAATCCAACATGCATTATCAGATATATATCGATAGAAATATTATATTTCAACGGGATATCAATGAGATAGCTATTATAAAACATGAGTTTCTAATTCAAAATCAATTGTCTGACTAACTCATATCTTTTAAATACAAGTATATGATATTCTCAAATTTTTAATGTGGAACATTTGATAATAGCCCGTTTTCTAGTAGTGTATATCTTTGTCTTAAATACTAGACAATTAGTTAAACCTTAATCATAAATGGGTAATAGGATATCGATTAATAACTGGTAAAATGACAAGGTTTTCTTCTCTTGCGAGCTTTTCACAGAACTCTTCATCATCTATAATGTTCAAAAAGTATGATATGTTCAACTCGGTCTGATAAAAGAATTAAAGATTGTTTCAAAAACAAATAAGAAAAGTTTTTTCAAGTGTTAAGAAATGGAGTAAATAATAGAATACCCATAAGAAGGTGCATGCTTCAGGTTTGAAATAGCAGGTTAGACTTGGTATGTGCTTGAGTTTAGCAAATGCATAATCCGCTTTATCTTTCAGAAAAATCTATCTCCTCTCGAAGAACTCTCTAGGAGTTTTCTCCAAGATGGTGGGAATAGCTGCCTACATGATTAATGGAATAGTTCGTGACATTTTTTTTTTGATTAACCTGAGTGATCCGGGCCAAAACCCAACTAAATTCTAAACTCAGGAGTCAGGATCTTGCATTTTCAAAGACAAACTCCAAATTTCAAGCATGATTCAAATCAGAGTCTCAACTGATTTAGGTCTTGAGATCTAAATCGTCGTCCTTTTCATATGGTCACCACTTCTGGATTAAAGAAAATATCTTTTTATATACTTTTCATTCTAAAGACTCTAACCTCGATCTCCAAGTGCAATTAAGCACACAAAAAAACACTAGCCACGAGAACTTTGACAACATTTTATTGTATCTGGTTACAAATATAAGTGTCCGAACAAGAAAGTCATGTACCTGGATAACAGTTGCTGGTTTAGAGTTTATCTCTAGAAATTCATTAACAGAACTTACGACCTGTCCATATATAACAGGATTATGCCAAGAAAATTAGTAAGATGAACACTTTTTAAGTATAGTTGATATCAAACATAGTAAGTAGAATGGAGCAGAGACCTTGGTGGTTCTAAATACACCGTTTAGATCATGCAGAGCGAGCCAGCCGGTTCGTCATCCAGGGACACTCCATCCCTTTGAAATGGAGCCGAGTGTAACCACTGGTACGATTGATGAGAATTTCCCCATGGGAACAAAGGGATTCTTCCCAAACACGGTCCATCTAAAAACTTCGTCAGAAACAACCATTATCTCTAGTTCCCGAGCCAACTCAGCTAGCTACAAAGTCATTAACATTCAAAATTAGGTTAGGTCATACAAGATTAAGTGAACACTTGTATAACAAAATAGAGTTTATATATGTTTAAATTACTTGTCCGAGATGATATTCAGAGTAAGTGTTCCCATTGGGATTGTGAGGGTTGATGATGAATACAGCAAACGTGTTCTTATCTGTTGCTGCTCTGACGCTATCGAAATCGATCTCAAAGTCTTTCTCACGGAGGAAATCATATTTTCGGACCTCAAGGTTCTTGTGGATGGAGCGTACTACATCTGACGGGTAGCCCGGCCTCGGAAGCAAGACGTTGGCTCCAGGTTTAGCCAATATATCAACCGCAAGCTCGATGGCTTGTTTGCATCCGACGGTCATAAATACATCATCTGCTTTCAGCTTATTCGTAAGATCTCGGTTTAGATATTTGATAAGTAGGAGTTTACTCGGTTCACTATTGGTTAGTGAAGAGTAAAGACTACTAG
>OVAO01000802.1:485-18208 GCA_900406285.1 Biscutella auriculata | reverse complement strand
TGGTGATTAATAGTCAACAAAAATTGTGAAATTTTGAATAAATGATAAAATTTTGTATTTCGAGAAATTCTGATGATTTGGTAAATAATATTCCACAAAAACTGAGATAATTTATAAAATACAAGAATTTTGTATTTTTTAAAGTTATGATGATTTGGTGGATAATAATTCATAAAAACTGAGAGGTTTTGAAAAGAAGAGGATTTTATATTTCGATGAATTATGATTCTTTGGTGGATAGTCAACAAATTTTAAAATAATTTGAAAAACGAGAGAATAATATATTATGAGAAAGTATGATGATTTGATGGACATTATAGCCAACAAAAATTAAGAGATTTTGTAAAAATGATAGAATTTTGTATTTTGAGAAATTATGATGATTTGGTAAATAATAGTCTACAAAAGTTGAGATATTTTGTAAAAGTGAGAGAATTTTGTATACTTTTTAGAAATTATGATGATTTAGTGGATAATAGTCCACACAAATTGACGTATTATGTAAAATGAAAGAATTTTGTGTTAGAAATTATGTCTATCTAATAGATTTTAGTTCAAACAATTGAGATATTTTTTAAAAACACAAGAATATTGTATTTTTAGAAATTATGATTATTTGGTGGATAATAATACACACAACTTGAGAGAGAGAAATGCAAGAATATTGTATTTTGAGAAATTATGATGTTTTGGTAGACAATTTTGTGAGATTTTGGAAAATAAGATGTTTTTGTATTTTGAATAGTTATGATGATTTGGTGGATTATTGTCCATCACAAAATTGTGATTTTTTTTAAATGAGATAATTTTGTATTTTGAGAAATTCTAATAGTAGATTTTTATCCACAAAATTGAGAGATTTTTTTTTTAAATGATAGAGTTTTGTGTTTTAAGAAATTATGATGATTTGATAGATAATATAGCACAAAAAATAAGATGTTTTGTAAAATGCAAGAATCGTTATTGTGATGATTTGCTGGATAATAATCAATAAAAATTGAGAGATTTTGAAAAAAAATGAGAGAATTTTATATTTTAAGAAATTATGATGATTTAGTTGATAATACTCCGCAATTGTAAAAAATGAAATAGTTTTATATTTTGAGTAATTATGATGATTTGGTGGATAATAGTCTATGGAAATTGAGCTATTTTGTGAAATGCAACTATTATGATTTTCTTTTTTTTATAAATTATGTTTGTTGATGGATAATACTCAATAAAATTTGACAGATTTTTTTCTTAAAATGAGAAAATTTGTATTTTGAGATATTACGGTGATTTGGTAGACAATAGTCTAAAAATTGTGAGATTTTGTAAAATGTAAGAAATTTGTATTTTGAGAAATTATGATTATTTGATAGACTATAGTCCATAAAAATTGGAATGTTTTATAAAATTGTAGAATTCTACATTTTGAGAATTTATAATTACTTGATAGATAATAGTTTACAAAATTGAGAGATTTTGAAAAAATATAGGAATAATGTATCTTGAGAAATCTTTATGATTTGGTGGATTAGTACACACAATTTGAGAGATTTTGAAAAACGCAAGAATATTGTATTTTGAGAACTGATAATAATTTGGTGGAAAATACTCCACAAAAATTGAGATATTTTTGTAAAATGATTATGTGGATAATAGTCTACATAAATTGTGAAATTTCATACAAATGAGAGAAATTTTGTATTTTGAGAAAAATACGATGACATGGTGGATAATAATCAAAAAAATTAAGATATTTTGAAAAAAAAATCAAATTTTATATTTTGATAAATTACGATGATTTGGTAGATAATCAATTAAATATATAATCTAACAACTGACCTCTTATAATTCTCTCTTTTTTAAATCATCTATATCCTACAATTCAACGACTTTACATAACAATAAGTTTGTAATTCGATTTTAAGTGCACATGAGGACACCTTATCTTTCAGTTAGTTCACTTAAAGTATGTGTCACGAGTGTACTAGCCAGTACTTATGGTTCAAGGCCTTCATATGCATGGCGTAGCTTTCAGTTTGACAAAGAATTACTCATCAAGGGTTTGTTGAAAACTAATTACTCATCAAAGTTTTGTTGAAAAGTATTGGCTCTGGTGCAACTACACGAGTGGCTTCTGATAACTAGGTGTTTGATGTTATACCTCGTCCACCAATCTCTAAACCAGATCTCTTGGATCATAGTTTGCTAGTCAGGGATTTGCTCTCATCGGGAGGATGAAACTTAACTCGATTACATCATTATTTCCCTTAACATGAAGTTTAGATAATTTGCATAAACACCGGTTTCTTGTCGAGATCAGGATGGCTACATATGGCCTTATACAGGCTAAGGGAATTATACGGTTCATAGTGGGTATAAGTTCATTGAAGACCAATTGCAACTTCATACTCCACAACCAGATCCTCTTCATAGAGAACTTGGTTGACGAAAACACCTAAGAAGATTAAAAATTTATGATGGTGTGCCATCTCTAATGCTTTACCAGTTGGTGAAAGATTGTATTCAAAGCATGTTCCACTTAATCCTCTATGTGCACTTTGTTCTGGTGCAGAAGAAACCATCAATCACACGTTCTTTCTTTATGACCAAGCAAGACAACTTCTTACTTTGGCAAATATCCCATTGCCTCCAAATGGTTTTTTAAACCATTCATTCACTAAGAATATGACTTAACATTTGGATTTGATGGTTGCAGATTCATTATTTACAGATCTTAAGCAATCCATATCAAGGTTATTGTGGAAGATTTGAAAAAGACGAAATACTTTTGTGTTTCAAGGCCAAAAGGTTGATATCCCTTTCGCTGCAACAAAACCATTAACATATGTTACTACTTGGTTTCGGCTACACGATTCTAATCAAAGACTAACAACATCTCAACATCAACCTTCCATAGGTTGGAGGAGACCCCTGCAAAATGCCTTTAAGTGCAATATCCATGTGGAATGGCATGGAAGTCATCTTCTCCATATGTTAGAGGAAATCTGGTTTTAAAATATATTTTTACATGTTATTAATTTTTTGTGTTAATATCGATAATTATTATTTAAGATAGTTGACAAAATACGAATTTTAAATAACTTCAAATTATATATATAATAACAATGATCTATATGATAAAAGAAATAATAATGTAATATAGTTTTATTGACTCAAGTCATAATTAAATGCAAATTGACTCAACCACAATTTAACTAGATGAAATGCAAAAAAGGTGTTTGGATATTTCTTCATGATCGTGACACATATTTTTTTTTCACTCTGTATTATAATCAGGAACTGGATGCTTTTACAATAAAACTTCAGATACACAGACATTTTGATGCAAAACAGAGTGTAACCAAGCAGGGGCGTCCATGCTAAGGTAAGAATTATAGTGATTCTCCTGAAGTACTCTCAAAGCAACGGTAATGACTGCCTTGTTCGCCTGTCGATGTACAAATTCAAAAGAGATGGAGAAATAGCTTCGAGAAATAATCGTTATCGTATCCACACAGTTTTGGAATCTTGGCCAGTCTTTAGAATTATGAATGACTTCAATTGGTTTCTTCATTGAACACTCGAAAACGATTGAATCGTAATGAAGATCCCTAAGACTTCGAAGAGAAGAGAGAATATCTTGTAACATTGTGTCAGTAGTAGAACATTGTCTTGGTAACGCATCTCTAACATGATGCAAACATTAACCTGATAAGTCTCACACAAGCCAAGCGGAACCTGAGAGATGATGACTTTCATACCATTCTACATAGATGTTGCACTTAAAGGCATTTTGCAAGGGCCTCCTCCAACATATGGAAGGTTGATGTTGAGATATTGTTAGTCTTTAATTATAATGATGCAAACATTGACATGAGAAGTCTCGCACAAGCCAAGTGAAACATGTAAAAATATATTTTAAAATCAAATTTCCTCTGTTCCAAAATATAGAGTTTTCGAAACAAATATACAACAATTAATAAATATAGTTATTATACAGAATAATCATTAATGATGTATTAAAATATTAAAAAAGTTACAAAAAAACAAATAGACGCTTCATTTGTTTTGACTAAGTTTTTATTAATTATTCTTAGATAAAAATAATTTAAGATTTATAATGATATTTAAGAAAATTCTATATTTTCAAATAAAAATTAAAGCCTAACCTTTTTTATATTTTAGAACATAGGAAATATTACTCATTTGAAACTTTATTTTATTACAATTCTACTTGTTTTTTTTGGGTCAGAGTTAATACCTTGAATACAATTTTTTTTGTCAACACCTTAAAACACAATTTTTTTTTATCTCAAAGATTTGATTAATATAAGAGAGGTCTGAACAAAATACAACAAGAGCCAAGAGATTAGTTAAGCAGAAGGAAAACTAGCATTATCTTCAAGGATCGAGTGTAACCAAGCGGGATCTCCTATACTCAGGTACGAATTAAAGCGGCCCTCCCGGATTACACTCGATGCAATGCTGATTGCCGGACGATTAGCCTTAGGCGATACACAATCAAAAACTACATATAAAAAGCTACTAGTCAAGGACTCAATCTCACGCAAGCAGTTGCGGAATTTCGGCCAATCTTTTGGATTTAAAGTAGCCTGCATAGCCATTCTCATCGAGCATTCAAACACTATTGAAGTGTATTTGAGATCCAGAAGACTACGCATTGCAATGATTAGACCTCTTAGTGTTGCTTGCGTAAATGAAGTCGAAAGAGTAAGCACATCTCTGCTATGGTGAAGAGTCTGGCCATTTGAATTCCGAACCAACTAAGGAAAGCCTGATAGGTAACCAGAGCCGTGCCATGAGACATGGAAATTGCACTTGGCAATGTTTGGCGGGGGAGGCAACCAAGCAGTGAGCGATGTCCTTAAGCCGCTACGAGGTGGAGGATGCGCATGTAACTGAGCCCATTTTGTTGCCTCCGCCAAAGCTCTTGAAACTATAACCTGAAAGTCTTCCAAGCGATCATTAAAGACTAAAGAGTTACGGTTTTTCCAAATCACCCATGGAAACCAAGGTATCGTGAGCCTCGTATCTGATGGAATCAAGGGATTAGACATTATGCCCAAAAGATAAGATAAGTTCTCAGACAGAGAAAGAAAAGAGAACCCATTGAGAGGTAATGGAATGTGGGTTAAAGTTAAGGTTTGTCTTGCTTGATCACAGTGAAAAAACATATGATTTATGGATTCCTCCACTTGAGAATAAACTAGGCACAAAGGAGTAACTGGCACATGCTTTGAAACCAGGTTGAGGCGAACCGGAACTGCTCCAGTGACACATTTCCACCAGAATATTTTTATCTTCTGAGGAGCTTTTAAGGCCCAAATCTTCGAGAGCAATTGCTCATCTTGATGATGTAACGTTGGAGGAGAACGATGAGAAAAATTAGACCGTAATTTGATTAGTACACTATAATTAAATTAATATATTTGCGTGACATATGAATCTGATTAGTTCTGACCTTTTCGATTGGTTGCTAATTAAAATTAGTACTGCGATTTCGAATATCGACTCTGATACCATTCAAATATTTCGGATTTCGGATCTTCCAGAAATATGATTTAAGATCTATATGTAATCCGAACTAATATTGATTTGGTTTCGGTTCAGATCTCGTCGGTTTGAATCAAATATTGAAGTGTGATCCAAAAAATATCCGAAATATTTTTTGGATCAATTCGGATCGGATACAAATGGGATATCCGATCCGAATTGAATAAAATATAACAAAATAATCCAAAAAATCCGAAAGATCCAGAATCATAATCGATCATTTGCAAAATCATACTAAAAATTATATCCCCCATATATTAAAACAGAAGCATTTTGATGATGTGTCATTTTCTGGTACATTTTTAGATGAAATTTAAAATAAGGCTTAACTTTCTTATGAAATTACACAATGCCATTATCATAAATACCATAATACTACATATATTTCTATATTTTAAATATGTAATATTTCAATAAAAGAAAGAATATCTCATATGTAATCATATCATAATTTTTATTATTATATTGTCCTTCTTATATTTATTTGATATTATTTTTATATAAAAAATTAAATTAATATAGAATTCATATAATAAAAAATTAAGATTTTTTTCGGGATTTTGGGTGATTCGGATTTTTCAAAACGGATACAAAATACTCAAATTATCATATTGTTAAAATGTTTCACATCGACTAAGAAAATAATAAGAGAATATGAGACAATTCTATAAATAAGTTGACATGCTCAACTCTAAGTCGAAAATTTGATTTAATCGGCATTCAAGTTACACAAATTTTGTTTTGTTTATTTCATTTGGTAACTAAAACAATGAGTAAATATTATATATTAATAAAAATCAAAATCAAAATATTTTTTTCGATTTAATATTTATTATTTAAAAAAATATATATATATAAATATTACAACCCACGCATGGGGTAGATCACGATTCTAGTTCAATTATAAACCGTCATCAAACCAATCAGTCATTTGCATAATCACATTTTTTAACTTAAAAAGCCAGTCATCACAATACTAAAGATCATATTAAAATCAAACATTATATTAAACTCATAATCAAAAATACCATAAACAATACAAATAATCGATCGAGTTTAAAATTCATAAATGATATAACAAGAGCCAATATCAAGTTAATTTTAGAAATTGAATGTAAACCAAAAGCAATTTAGAAATTGAATATAAACTGGCCAAAATTGAATTAAACCGAGCTAAAAATCAAAATTGATTGTAAAACGAACCAAAATTGAATTAACCCAAAATCCAAAACCAAAATTGAATATAAACCGAAATCAATTGGAAATTGGATGTAAACCGAACCACAATTAAATTAAACCAAAACCAGAATTGAATGTAAACCGAAATCAATTTTGAAGTTGGTTAAGAAGAGAATTTCGGATATCCATGGATATTCAGATATTATCCTTCTATATCCGATTGGATATTTACTCATATCCGAATCCAAATCCAAATTTTCAGATCGGATAATAATCTACTTAAAATAACATCACGCAAGAACGCTGCATAACATTCGGCAAAAGCCTAACTGCTCAGAAGTGCAAAAGAACATTTGTCAAGCCCCAACATACCAATGGACTCGGGATTTTTCAAATTAACACAAGAAACTAGCATGACCCAACAATAAGCCAGAGACGAAAGAAACAAAAACAACAACCAAATTTCAGCCACAATGTCCTCAGGTTACCAACAAATCGATCTCTTCTTACACACTGATTTCTTCTCTAAATAGGCTTGATCTTGAAGTGCAGAGAGATGAGCGAAAAAACAAGACATTTCAAGTCCTGCAACCACGAATGTTTTGGAAGGAACATGTTAGCGTAAAAACCTATTACAGAAATATGTCTGCCCTACAAACGACCTTCCTAACCACCCGGGTAAAGGATCGGTGTTACTGTTGAAGTTTGACAGTGTGAATCAGTGAAAGAAGCAGAGTCCTGAATATAGATCCTTGCTAAAGCGATGATAAATTTTAGGGATTAGGGGGAATCGTAATCACCATCTGCTCTGTGGAATATCCTAAGAAAATCAAGGTAAGGCAAGGGTTGCAAGAAAAAGAGGGGTTACCTGAACAAGATAGTAAAAGATGCGAAGTCCTTCAGGATCATTACTGCTCTGGACATCAACAAGAGATCCAATCTTAGATGTAGTGAAGGAGATATGCTCATTTCCCATAACGATCTCAAGCTCTTGCCTTCCAACACGGTCGGGCTCGGGCCAATTGTTATCGTCTTCTTTCATGATCTACCCAAGAATCACAGGTCAGGTAGAAGTAACACAATATACTGCAAGTGCGCAAAGGTCAAACCCCAGCCCTTATTAAGTGTTACCTAGAAAGCGGAATTACAATAGCAATAACAAAGGAAAAAAAAGGGTTCTAAATATACATCAGTAGTGTGGGTACTGATCACAGATCTCTTCCACTTGGCTTGAAGCATCTTTCCGATTGCCCGTGCTCGATCAAAAATCAAGCTAAATTTGAGAAAATCGAAGCAAACCGACAAAACCCTAGTCGAGTTCAACCGATCTAGCCTAAGCCTATACCGGATTGAATAAAACGCGGAGAATACTAGAAAAATCGGAGAAAATGGAAGTGAAAAAACAGACCTCGCTCTCGGAGACGATACGCTTGCATTCCTTGAGAACGGCGGGGGTAAGAAATACCTCCTTCCGGATCATAGTATCGTTCTTGTAGTTGGAGTTGTTTGCGTAACGGAGCTTACCGTCAGGTCTAAACTCGAACTCCAGGAACTCGTGTCCAAATTTCCCTTTGTGCCCGACATAGTACCTCAGGTAGAACTCGTTTTCTTCTTCCGCGGCCATGACTTCTCGATCTCTTTCTCTCTCTAGCTAAATTTTCCCTTCCTTTTGCCCTTTTTAAGTAATAGACTCGCAACAGGCATTTCTGCTATTAATGGGCTTCATATGTAATAGGTCAGACCCATTTGTGGCGGCCCATTTGTTTTATATTTCTGTTTCCAATCGATAGCGTCATTTTAGACGGCTGCCTTGATCTTGATTTCTCCATACCGGGAAGTTCCACAGACGATGCCGACTGATTCGAGAATGGCCCGGTTTATTCAATACTTTGGTAAATTGTACATGCTCGTCTTAGGCCAGCCGATCTCTTTCCTTTTTTTTTTTTTTTTTTTAAAACTTTTTTTTTTTTTTTTTTTTTTGGGGGNCTTTTTTTTTTTTTTTTTGTAAAACTTTTGATTTTCTTTTTCTTTTTGGGAGCAGGATATGATTTGTTTCTGGGATCTTTAGCTGCAATTTATGTGCTCATGGCACCATATACTAAGGTGGAAGAGAGCTTCAACGTACAGGTACTCCTTTCTATTAAATAAAAGATGTAGAGTCCGTTTTACTGAATGGTTTCGCCTATTCTTTTTTTTTTTTTGTCCATGTGACTAGTCAATGCACGACATTCTTTACCATCGCCATCATTTGGACTCTGTGAGTAACCTCTTTTGACTTTTCTGAAGCTTACCGCATTTTCAGTTCTAGACTAGACTGTTGTAAATTTCCACCTATTTCTGTTATATTCTACCAGTATGATCATTTGGAGTTCCCCGGTGTTGTCCCTCGAACGTTTATTGGTAAGGGCTCTTCAATTTCGCTTGGAACCGCTCATCATTAATGTTAGTCTACTGGAGGATTTAGTTATTTCTTATATATTTATATATGCTCTGATTTTTTCCTGTAGGAGCCTTCATAGTCTCTGTTTTTGCGTTACCCGTTGTATCAATTCTCAGCTGGCTTAGCTTCCCCAAGATTTATAGTCTTATTGCAGGTTTCTGCTCTTCCTTAGATTTCCTTAACTGAATTGCTAACTACTGTCTTATTGAATTCTAAACACGGAAAAAACCAATTCACATCATAGTTTCATCATTGAATTCCAGCTCGTTTGATATTGGGCTGCATCATATTATCTGCACTAAGATTTTTCCGGATTCAGGTATGACGTTTGTTTGCTAGTATGTGTCTCTACTGCTTGTTTCAAGGCTACACTTCTTTATCTGATTCTGTGTCCTTCCCTTCCCATCCCATGTCATCTCACCTGTGGCTGTTTTCTTCCTATACACTGAGCAAAAGCTACCTCTTTGACAGATAAGAAAAAAATTTGGACATCAAGTGGAATCTTTCTTCGTACTTCTCACCAGTCTTCAGTTTCATTTGCTTTTCTACTGCACTCGTCCTCTACCTAATATTCTAGCTTTGGGGTTAGGTGATTACTTCTATACTCTACTAGTAATGGTCTTTCAGATGTCCTAGCAATCTTGCTCTTGGCCCATTTAGCATAGGTGACACTTTTGCAGCTGATGTTGTGGATCTGGATTTTGCAGTTAATCTGGCATATGGTAATTGGTTGAAGGGAAACCTTTATTCAGTTTTGAGCTGCCTGGTATGTATGATTTTCGTGGTAACAGATCTTCCCAGTTTATAATATCGGTCATGGTAACCAGATCTATGAATTTGCTGACATTTCTTTTATCTGATAATCAGATTTTTGCCACGGTAATCTTCAGATGCGATACCTTGTTACTGCTTGGGCCTATTGGTCTTGAATTTTTACTGGTGAGCTGGTGATGAATTGTTTGGGTTCTGACCTTTTGTATATGTGCAATTGGCCATGTACTTTGTTGTTTTTTGCATCTGATGCAGATTGCTTTGCGTTGATTAATGACAGAACAAATCGATCTCCTTCAGGAAAGCACTTAAGCATTGTATTGGAATTGGTGTGTTGGCTGTAGGTCGGTTAAAAATCCTCTTTGCTCTGTGATCTATTTACTTTTCCCCTTCAGAAAATAGTTCCCAAGTCAGGCTTGTTGGTCATGGAATATTCCTTAGCACAGGGCTTACCATTTTCGTTGACTCTATCATGTGGAAGAAGTTTGTCTGGCCAGAATTTGAAGTTTTCTGGTTTAACTCGATTCTGAACCGGAGTTCTGACTGGGGTGTATCCTTCAATATATGTTTCCTCAGTTAATTTATTTTCGTACAATAAGTAAACTTTTAGCATTTGGTCCACTATCTGATTATGGGATTGCCTTGTTAACAATGCCAAACCATTTGGAATTTCCAGACATTAGTGTAATTTCCAGTGCAAAGATTATTTTGCTAAACATTTGTGGTGCTTGCAATTTTCATTAGTATTATAATTATTTTTATTGTTTATCAAATTCTATGTTGTTCCTTGAAACTTATATTCTAAACTAGACACATTCCATGCATTGGTACTTCACCTCAGCACTCCCACGGTCTCTACTTGTAGCTTATCCTCTTTCACTGGTAACAACCGAGACATTCTAACATCTGTCAAATTGTCTTATTCCTTTCTAGTTAGGATCATTAATTGTAGATCTATATTTTTCTCATTTGTATAGTATTCGGATTATGCAGGTTGGTCCCTTGCTTGACAGGAGGGTTCCTTTACTTGTTCTTCCAGTTTTATCCTTTGTTATACTCTACTCAAAACTTCCGCACAAGGTATTCACATGTTTAACTTACCTCTGCCGCCATCAAAGTTTCTTAACCATTTTTCTGACATGGCGTACCTGTTTATTGATATATGCAGGAGCTCCGCTTTATAATTACTTCAGTGCCCATGTTCAACTTATCTGCTGCAGTTACTGCTAGCCGAATGTAAGTTCTGTCAAATATTTGCTAGCTAAGCTTTCAATCATAGCTAGAATGTCTTTTATTCATTTTCTTCAAGGGCTCACTAAATACAGTTCGTTTCTGAATGCCACTTTATATTACTACCAACAAGGCCCAAGCTCATAATACAATTTGTCTTCCTTATACAGCTACAATAACAGGAAGAAATATATATGGAAGCTGGTCAACATGGTTATGCTAGCACTATTTGCAATCAGGTAGAAATAGTTGCCAATGATCTTTGCTATGTAAAAAAGACATTTTGTAGTCTACTTAACCTGGTCCTATAGTGCAGGGTTCACGGTCATAATATTCATGGCATCTTACTACAATTATCCTAGCGGCTATGCTTTGAAGCGCTTGCATCAGATAAGTGAGTAACTTTATCAAACAAGGAAAATATGCTACTTAGTGTTTGTTTATCTTACATGATATTTAGTATAAATCATCTTTGTTCTGTGGTGTATCACTACCTTTGGATTATTTTCCTACAAGAAGATTACTTTTACCTGTAAACTTCCATGTTTCTCAGGCCATCCTGCAAATGTTGCGGGAGAAGAGTGGGTTCACATAGACACTTTTGGTGCTATGAATGGAATATCTCGATTCTGTGAAAATGCATTTCCGTGGAGGTGAGGTTGATTCCTCTTTCTATGTATTTTAGCTGTCCTACCCCGTTTTAGGTTAAATAGAAACAACTTGCCACTCTGAAGTACCCATCTGCGAGAGAGAGGTATCTGTTTGTTTTTCACGTTCATTTTCTTGGAGACAAAACAATTAGTTGGGAAAGGAACCATATGAGTTTCCAAGGCTGTTGAATACCTAGAAATGGTATCTGTTTAGCTATTTAGGAGGAGATTAATTATTGTGTGCAACGCAGATACTCAAAAGAAGAAGAGATAAAAGTGGAGGAGTTGCGGAACCGAAATTTCACATACCTTGTGAAGTGAGTGTTTCATGATATGGTAGAAAGCAATTGTTAATAAACGAAGATAGCATTAGTGGTCAACATCTAATACCGTTGCAATGCTTTGAACAGCGAGCACCCCTCTGTGGATGGATACAGGTGCTTGTTTTCTGAAGAAGGCTTTGACAGACTCGAACTGCGGCGAGCTTTCCCTCCCATTGTTCTGGTAAATCGGTTGCTTGTGGGGAGTGGGGCTAAAATTTCATCAAAATAGGTGCGTGGAATGTTGAGTTAAAAATGTTGGATTGCAGGTAAAAAAGGACAAAGTATTCGTTCACGGGGATATGAAGAAGGAAGGTCCTATGCACAAAAAATGGCCTGGGTGTTGAGTAATCCAACAGTTAGAGGCATCGTTTTGGGTTGATGTAACAGCTTTGTTATCCTCATAGAGAAGATTATGTAACCGAGATACGCAACTAGTGTTATGATTCTTATGATATTTTTAAACCCTCTGATTCTTTCAGTAGCATCCGCCTTTTGGGCCTTGAAGAATATGTATTTTATGAATTTACCCACATACTTCTTTTCGTTTAGGAAAACATCAGTGGACTTATCCTCGGATTAAACCTAACGCTAGAGATAGAGAGAGAGAGATGCTGCTTCAGTCGGTGCAGAATCGCAATGTTCCGCTGGCTTCCTCCGCCTCTTACTCCCGCCTCCCTCAATGCAGGTCCCCTGTCGTCTCCGTGGTTCTTTCGAAGAAGACGGCAATCGTGTGCTCCATATCCCAGGTCTATGGCTACGGCACGGTGGACTATGAGAGAAGGCCGATTATCCAGTGGAATTCCATCTACAAGAAGATTTCTCTCATGGAAAAGCCGGAGCTCGGCGCTGCCTCCGTCTTGAATCAGTGGGAGAAAGGCGGCCGTAAGCTTACCAAGTGGGAGCTCTGTCGGGTCGTCAAGGAGCTTCGCAAGTATAAGCGTCCCAACCAAGCTCTTGAGGTACTCATATAGCTTTCACGTTCATGTATTTTACTCTTCTATCTTCAACAAACCGGCTTGATCATTCTCTAGGTGTACGACTGGATGAACAACAGAGGCGAAAGGTTTCGATTGTCCGCAAGTGATGCCGCAATCCAGCTCGACTTAATCGGAAAAGTGCGTGGAATTTCAGACGCCGAAGAGTTCTTCCTCAGGCTCCCTGAGAATTTTAAGGACCGGAGAGTTTATGGCTCCCTCCTTAATGCCTATGTGAGGGACAAGTCGAGAGAAAAAGCCGAAGCCTTGATCGACAAAATGAGGGAGAAAGGATACGCCATGCACCCGCTTCCTTTCAACGTCATGATGACTCTCTACATGAACCTGAGGGAGTACGACAAGGTTGACGCAATGGTCTTCGAGATGAAGCAGAAAGATATACGTCTCGACATTTACTCCTACAACATCTGGCTCTCCTCCTGCGGCTCACTAGGATCTGTTGAGAAAATGGAGCAAGTGTATCAGCAGATGAAATCAGATGTTGCAATTAATCCCAACTGGACCACGTTTAGCACAATGGCCACCATGTACATTAAGATGGGTGAAACTGAGAAAGCCGAAGAAGCACTGAGGAAAGTTGAAGCAAGGATTACCGGCCGTAATCGAATTCCATATCACTACCTCTTGAGTTTGTACGGCAGCGTTGGTAACAAGAAAGAGCTGTTCAGGGTCTGGAACGTCTACAAATCTGTTGTCCCTAGCATTCCCAATTTGGGTTACCATGCTTTGGTCTCGTCATTGGTGAGAATGGGAGATATTGAAGGGGCCGAGAAGGTTTATGAGGAATGGCTTCCAGTCAAGTCTTCCTATGACCCCAGGATACCAAATCTTCTCATGAATGTCTACGTTAAAAACGACCAAGTAGAGAAGGCTGAGGGGTTGTTCGACCACATGATTGAAATGGGAGGAAAACCAAGTTCAAGTACGTGGGAGATTCTAGCCGATGGTTATACCAGGAATAGGAGGATTCCAGAGGCTTTGGCTTGTCTGAAAGAAGCATTTTCTGCTGAAGGGTCCACCAATTGGAGGCCAAAGGTGTTGGTTCTGTCAGGCTTCTTCAGGCTCTGTGAAGAGGAATCGGATGTTGCTAGTAAAGAGATCGTTTTGGTATTGTTGAGGGAATCGGGGCACCTTAAAGACAAATCTTACCAAGCTCTTGTTGATGTATCATCAGGTGAGGTGGAAGATGGAACAGTAAACAACAGCGAAAACGATTTACATGATAGTCTAACGCAGCTGCAAGATGATCTGTAATCAAATAGTCCTGGATCTGGCTTTAAAAGAGGAATCTTGTAACTGAAATCAACTGAGATATGTATGTACGTACACGAGACTGAATGTGATATCTTCTCTTGCGTACTGTTCTTTTAAATTAAGCGGGGCTATATTGTCCGTTACTGTAGAGCCTTTTATTTATAGGCCTGAGTGACTCAGAGACCTATTCGGGCAGAATATCATCATCCTTCACGAAACCCGTACGGTCATCGGGAAATGGCGACGAAAGGCAAAATATCATCTCTCCATGTTATCTCCAGCACTGTGCTTCTCTTAAATGTGATGAGTTGTGCTTCTTCCTCTCCACTAATTTCTGATCCGAGGATTTGAGATGTTTGGTGTCCTCTTTATAGCGGGCATCGTTCCTCTAAGTCAAGTTANCTGATCCGAGGATTTGAGATGTTTGGTGTCCTCTTTATAGCGGGCATCGTTCCTCTAATCACATAACTTCTGTCAAGTTTCATGAGTTCCATTAATTATATCTCATCTATTTTAATATGTCCCCTCAAGGTGAGAATCATCTTAATTACCATCAGTTTATAGGTTTGGATGTTGGTGGACAATGATCTGATAAATATCAAATGTCTATGGACATCTCACCTAGTATATATTCTCTTGGATAGTGTTTGTTCATGTTATTTTACTCTCCTATCCTATGAGCCACTGGTGATGGTGTGTTAAACTTAAAGAGCAAGTTTGATACCAAGACGTCAGAGATTTGGATAGCACAAAAAAAGCTATTGAAAGATGCCTAGTTATCTCATCTCTGTACTTATTCTCCCTTCTTCAACTTCTCTCTTATGGGCCTATATTGGGCAAAATTCTGTTATTATGGGCTTCAGAGACCCGGTCAAGTTCAGCTTATGTGGTGAGCTGTCAATACCGGAATCGCCTTTCACGTTTCCTTTTTTGTGCGCCTCCTCTGATTGACTCCTCGTCTTCCTCACGCGTTCTCTCTCCTGATCGGATTCCTTACCTCCTTCTGAGCATAATGTTCCCGCCACCTCCCTCCAGCATCTACGCTCCTCCGATGTTGGTCAATTGTTCCGGTTGCGGGACTCCTCTACAGCTCCCGTCCGGCGCCCGATCTATACGCTGCGCTCTCTGCCAGGCTATTACACATATCGCCGACCCCCGCACTGCCTCTTCTCCTCAGCCTTCCTCCCCCCCTCCTCCGTCCTCCCAACTCCGCGCACCTCCCGGCCAGCCGGCTCACCCCCACGGCAGGAAGAGGGCCGTGATCTGTGGTATTTCGTACCGTTTCTCTCGCCACGATCTCAAAGGCTGCATAAACGACGCCAAGTGCATGCGCCACCTTCTCATAAACAAGTTCAAATTCTCCCCCGATTCCATTCTAATGCTGACCGGTATTTTTANTTTTTTTTTTTTTTTTTTTTGCCTTGAAAATTATTCACATGTATGATTTTATTTCTGCAATTCTCATGGATGCAGAGGAAGAAACTGATCCGTATCGTATTCCGACCAAGCAAAACATGAGGATGGCATTGTATTGGCTCGTGCAGGGATGTACAGCAGGCGACTCTCTTGTATTTCACTACTCGGGTCATGGTTCGCGTCAAAGAAACTACAACGGTGATGAAGTTGACGGCTATGATGAAACACTCTGCCCTCTTGATTTTGAAACTCAGGGGATGATTGTAGATGATGAGATCAACGCAACAATCGTTCGCCCTCTTCCACACGGTGTCAAGCTCCATTCTATTATAGATGCTTGCCATAGTGGCACCGTGCTGGATTTACCATTCCTCTGCAGAATGAACAGGTAAGTAAGTGAAGTTGTTTCCTTCGTAGTACTATGTCTCTCCATCACCTACCTCCATTTTTGTTATTCAGCAGAAGTGGGCAATATGTGTGGGAGGATCATCGGCCAAGATCAGGTTTGTGGAAGGGAACAGCTGGCGGAGAGTCCATATCAATCAGCGGGTGTGATGATCATCAGACTTCAGCAGACACATCAGTAAGAAGAACGAATCCAAAACATACGTCTTGCAATCGTGGTTGTTTCCAAGACGACTCATGAGTCATGATTGATCCTCATTTAATATATGTATTACAGGCCCTGTCAAAGATAACGTCTACGGGTGCTATGACTTTCTGCTTTATCCAAGCGATAGAACGCAGCCCACAAGGTGCAACCTACGGAAGCATTCTGAATTCGATGCGCACCACAATCAGGAATACAGGGAATGACGGTGGTGGTCTTGGTGGCAGTGGTGGAGTTGTTACCACTGTGCTGAGCATGCTTCTGACAGGGGGTAGTGGTATTGGGGGATTAAGACAGGTAAGATTATTTGCTACTCTACTGTGTTCATACAAATTTGTAATGTGGTGGATACATCTATTTTGACAGGAGCCTCAACTGACTGCTTGTGAACCATTCGATGTCTATGCAAAGCCTTTCACTCTCTAGTGAAGACATCTCTCTCTCTCTTATTTGTAGCGACTGGAACGAGATACTATCCATTATCACACCTTTTGTTTTTTTTTTNTTTTTTTTTTCTTACAAAATAATAAAAACAACTTTGATTCGTTGTGTCAATAACAATATGTGGCCCTTTCTATTCGTTAAGTCTCTTTACAAACAACATTGTCTAGAAAGAGCAACAACGCATAACGCAGAGGCTGAATAGACAAGTAGAAGAATGCCTAGAAAGCTGTTGGAAAGACGCCTAGGAAAGACATACATATCAACAAAAATAAGTAGTAATTTATGTTTTGGGTTGATTTGGGTGATAATAATTTTCCAAAATTGAGTGATTTTATAAAATTTAAAAGTTATTCATTTTGTATTTTGAAAAATATTTTAATTTGGTATATTATAATAACAAAAATCAAGAAATTTTATAAATGTTAAAATTTTGTATTTTAAAAAATTATGTTAATATGGTTGATAATAGTTCATGAAAATTGATAAAAAGTTTAAACCGTCAAAATTTTATGCTTTGAAAAATTTATATTAATATGATGATTAATAGTACATAATAATAAGTCACATAATAATAAGTCAGAGCATGTACTAAACTCACTAAATCAAGGAAATAATAAGTCAGACCATGTACTAGACTCACTAAATCAAGGAAATGCACCATGAAGAATTGAAGTACTTTTTGTCTTCCTCTCTTATGCCACATATTCTGATCTGCACGAGAGTTGATATAATTTTAGGAATTTTAGCCCTAATAGTTTCCAAAATAAAACAAAAACATTATTTACAAAATTTTTTATAGATTTGATGGATTATTATCCATTAAATTATCATAATTTTTCGAAATAA